>CAAKMY010120838.1:0-12677 GCA_901111285.1 Corrigiola litoralis | reverse complement strand
AAGCACGGGTTGCCAACTAGTATCTATATATTTCTGTCTTCCATCCTAGCTAGTTCTCAACAACATTATAATTTACAAAAAATTGATAGTCAAATTT
Organism: Corrigiola litoralis; assembly: GCA_901111285.1. NCBI lineage: Eukaryota > Viridiplantae > Streptophyta > Magnoliopsida > Caryophyllales > Caryophyllaceae > Corrigiola > Corrigiola litoralis. The sequence continues at coordinate 12,580 of CAAKMY010120838.1, read as the reverse complement.
GTCAAAAGGGATAAGAATAAGAAACATAAGTTTGCCACCCCCTTCACATTTGAACAAATCATCATCAAAGAAAAACTATGACAAAATCAATCAATCAAAGATGATAAGGATGATCCATGGTCTACCACCTACTGTATCTTCCACCACATCACAAATGAGTAAATCACAATGTGCTCCCCCATAATATCTTTTCTTTTGCCACATAAACAAATACAAGACATCCCATAAGCCAACAAAACATTACAGCTGCAATATAGCTGAACAAACCACTGACGGGTCCGAATCAAACAGCCTGCTGACCCCTCTTAGTCACACCTTCGCAATTCCCCACATTTATTTGTACTTCTGTTTTATTTTCGGCATAAGTAGTATTATCGACTTTCGAGTTCTGAAGACTTGAATTCCAATCATTTATATTTCCTTCGGCGTATAAGTAGTACTATTAATCCTTTCCGGTTTCGGAATTCCCATCATATATATTTCCTTTGGGGGTATAAGTAGTACTATCAATCCTCGAATTTCGACCCCAGAGAGGGAAAATGAGTTCGGATACAGAAGCAGGTGATCTTAGGAAACCATTCCTACATACAGGAAGTTGGTATAGAATGGGGTCAAGGCAATCCAGCATGTTGGGTTCATCCCAAGTCATAAGAGACAGCTCTATCTCTGTTGTTGCTTGTGTTCTTATTGTTGCTCTTGGTCCTATTCAGTATGGTTTTACTGTAAGATATGTTTATTTTGACTTTAGACTTATTTTTGTCATTTTTGGTTGTTGGGCTTGTTTTACATTTACAATTGTTGGGTTTGTTTTGTTTTAGTGTGGATATTCATCTCCAACTCAATCTGCAATTACTAAGGATCTTGGTCTTTCAGTGTCTGAGGTATCGGTTGATATTTGACTTGAAATTTTATTGGTTTTGATGAATTTAGGATGTGGGTTTTGTGTTATTTTGGATTTTGACCATGGAAATGTTGTGTTGTGCAGTATTCTTGGTTTGGTTCTTTATCGAACGTGGGTGCTATGGTTGGTGCAATTGCAAGTGGTCAAATTTCTGAGTATATTGGAAGAAAAGGGGTATGACACTCCGACTTGATCATCAATATGATTGTGTTACTTGTTAATGATCATGTGAACTTTCAGTTTCTATTTTTGAAGTTTTGCCTTAAATTGATGACAGTCTTTGATGATCGCTGCTATTCCTAATATAATTGGGTGGCTCGCTATATCATTTGCCCATGTGAGTAGAGCTCCTAGCTGTTTCGAAATTTGTGTCGATAATTGGTTGCATCGATAATTGGTTGCACCGGATATTAATAGTGTCTTTTTTTGAATTGTTTAATACAGGATTCTTCGTTCCTGTATATGGGAAGACTCTTGGAGGGCTTCGGCGTGGGAATAATTTCGTATGTGGTAAGGTTTTGTAATAGGTCAATTTAGATGGAAATGCGAGGCAAATGAATACATATGTACAATTTACTTTGGTTTCTAGGTTCCGGTGTACATTGCTGAAATAGCACCTCAGACTATGAGAGGGGCATTAGGCTCAGTAAACCAGGTTGGTTGATGTTGCAATTCTCAGTTGATGCTGTTTCTTACTATGTCAGTATGTTTACTTTAGACAATTAAGTACTAATCAAGTCATATGTCTGCTTTGGTTTGTAGCTATCTGTCACTATAGGTATACTGCTGGCTTATTTGCTGGGGATCTTTGTGGAATGGAGAATACTTGCTGTCTTAGGTAATTCTTATGGTCTACTTGTTTTGCATATTTCCTATTGTTTTGCTGTTGTGGAGTACCTTATTATGTGTGATAATGCACTTTGTCTTTTCTTTGATTCTGCTTTCTGGTTAGATTTGATTTATGTTCTGGGGCTTTAATCTTATTTTTTCCTCAAGGCCTTCTCCAATTTGTTTGATATTTAAAATTTTGAACTCTGTACCTTATTATTCACTTCTATTCTCAAAGGTTTGAACTACAACTCGTGTACAATCCTGTTTAATTTTTATTTGACTCATTGAAAAAGAATACTTTGAGGTCCGAATTCGCAGAGTCTCTCATTTACCCTTCGAGCATCTTATGTTTCTTGGGGAAAATGTTATTGAGGGGAAAATGCCACCAGAAATGTTGGAAACCCTTCCCACATTAGTGGATATATGATTGGTTAATCCACTGAATAGGAAGTTGTAGTATACAAGAGTAGCTCAGGAGATATCTGATCTATGTGTTTGATCACATTGCACATCACCACACTCATAGATCTGTCTGCATCACGAATTCAATTTTGATGGTTAAATCTGTAAACACTTGCTTGTATAACTCGTGCTCATATACAACTCTCAGTGCCCTCTGACCCATTTAAAGTGTTTCCTGATCATCATTTGGTAATGTTTATCGTCTGATGTTTCTACTCTCTAAGCTATGACCATCAGTCCATCACACCTTGGTCTTCTTAACAAAATCTCATAGAACTTCAAAGGAGGTCCTTAAATAGTATGAGGTGTCATGACCAAAATTTCAATCTTGTCCAGCATCCCCTTTATATAGAGGTTTATTCAGTGGACTCAGAGACGTAGTATCTCAATTCAACGTACCTGAGATACATTCATTAACCAATATTTTGCCATTTACATATGATTTTCTCGCGTTCTCAATATTTATTACCCATTAGTGCGTCACTGAGTCTTCTCGGTATTAGGAAGCTACTTACATCCCCTCAGTTGTGAGATTGATGTCTGTCTGAGAAGTTGTATATTTGAATAGGTCTGATAGTCTTATACATTTTTTTAGCTTTCATAGGCAGATAGGCTATAAAGTTGTAATGAACTGCTTCTGTCCAATGCAGTTGGGCTGTCTCTCAACTATATGAATTTAATATTCCTGGTTATATGAATTACCAGACTATTTGTTTCTCACTTACTCACATCCACGGTGGACTTGGTCTTGATCTGAGATGTTGAGTTTATGCAGTACTTGGCATATTTATTGTTTGAATAATATCTTAGTAAATAGTAATGGCTTTTCTTTGGGTGGACAAACTTGAGATGCTAAATTTTTATCTCCTTTGTTGAATCATCTATCAGTTGGTCTTCCTTTTATTTAAAAAAAACCAGCAGAGAAGCTGAGATATCTTGTGATCCACGTTTTCCAGGGATATTGCCATGCACTATCTTGATACCAGCCTTATTCTTCATACCAGAATCTCCTAGGTGGCTGGTATGTTATCTGGAGTTCCTTATTTCTGCATTTTGACTGAACATTGGATTGTAAATGTAGGGTCTTATTGCAGGCTAAAATGGGCATGATGGAAGACTTTGAGGTTTCCTTGCAAGTTCTTCGTGGCTTTGAAACTGATATATCTCTTGAAGTCAATGAAATCAAGGTTTTATCTTAGCTATTAAATCAACGCATTACTTGCTATAGTGACACTCATTTCCTGCTCTATATGTTTGTCCTGTACAACGTTTTAGGATTCTTTTTCAAAAGTATCTGCCATTAATGTTCACTACAACAAGAACAACATTAACTCAATGTTTTAGGATTCTTTTATCTTTAATATTAATTATGGTTATATTTTGTAGAGATCTGTAGCTTCAAGTAGCAAAAGAACTACCATAAGATTTGCTCAACTCAAACAAAGAAGATATTGGCTGCCTTTGATGGTAGTTCCTTTTCTCTGCACCTTGTGATACCAGTTGTTAAGTTGAAAATTTTGTGAAATCACATGTCTGACACCTTGCAGATAGGAAACGGATTGCTTATCTTACAACAACTCAGTGGCATCAATGGTGTTTTGTTCTATTCAACCACTATTTTTCAAGAGGCTGGTAAGGATTTATCCCTACTATTAGCTGACTGTTGTCCAAAGTTGTGACAATATAAATTAGACAAGAAGTACGTTTATGTACTAAGTGCAATCAGGTTACTCCTAATTGCTGATCAGATCTTGTCAGTCAGCTTCCTACTTTCGTTTTTTCTATCGTGAGTAGTTTAAACATGTTAAGCATTTTGAACAGGTGTTCTTTGAGTAAACCACAATTATTTTTCTGACAAACCTCCCGAACAACATGTTTAAGAAAAGACAGGAAACATATGATATTTCTGGTCTGGCTCTGCATATATATAATTATTCTGTATGATTAGTCTTAAAATCTTCTTGGTATACTGGTTCAGCCTCAGTTTGCTTATCTGAATATTCAGTAATAGCAGTTTATAAGTGTTTATTTAACTTACTGCTATGGAATAGGGGTCTCATCAAGCAACGTTGCAACAGTCGGCCTTGGCGCTATTCAGGTGTGACTTAATGTGCTCTAGTTAACTGCTTCGCTCATCAAAAAGTTATTCAATATGAGGTTTCCTTGTAATCTCATGTTGTCTCTACTCTGTTAGGTCCTTGCAACTATTGTGACGACTTGGTTGGCAGATAAAGCAGGCCGTAGGCTTCTACTAATAGTAAGTTTGAGGAACTCCTAATATTGCTGCACTTGTAATTTGGTACTTGGAAATTTCATTTTATTTCATCCTCTTATGCCCCCGTGTCTGTGGTTGTAATAGATTTCTTCGTCAGGGATGACACTAAGCCTTGTAGTGGTTGCAATTGCCTTCTTTTTGAAGGTGGTAACTAAACTTTCATTCATTTTGCTCATTTCCTCTCGAATCTTTATGACTGTCGTCAAGGTATTGTACTAATGTTACATTTAATATCAGAGTGCGGTATCAGATGACTCTTCATGGCACAATGTGTTCAGTATCATTTCCGTTGCTGGAGTTGTGGTATGTTGATATCTGCTGCTGTTTGCAAGTTGTAGTGATTTTCCACTTGGACTCCTCTCTACTTAGTGGTCTTACTAACTGATGTTTCTCTCAGGTTATGGTGGTTACTTTCTCATTGGGAATCGGAGCCATTCCATGGATTATAATGTCAGAGGTATGTAGATTTCATATGACTGTACTTTCACTTTATTCCCCTTTGCTTTCACTAGAGTTTTGTGTGTACCATGAGAAAACCTTTTCTACCTGCTCAACTTATATGTGGGATTTTTGGCCTGCGCTTGGGCATGCCTGCCATATGTCACTGAGACATGCACACATTGTTGAAATAGAAAAATTAACAACTGAAAGTTAGTTTATCCATTCATTTGTAGTTAATCTAGTTCTCCAAAGTAGCATCATGCTGCCAAAGACAAACGAGGCATCATTTGTAAATTTTACCTGTTTGTGTCTGCTGAAAGAGTTTATCCTAGTCTTTATGAGAAGAAGTTGATGTTTCAGTTACAAATTCTAAAAGATAGCAAGGCATAAGGAATCTAATTAGAATTTACAATATACTGATTCAGTTCACCTGTCTGCGGTAAGCTGCCTAAACCATAGTGCATTCCAACAAAATATATTGGTTGATATTCATATCTGTACAATCAGAGATGTTGACATGCATGTAGGCTGTAGGCATCAACAGACTAAACAACATCAACCCCAGTGCCTACGGAGATGCTCCCGCCAAATTTTTTTTTTTTTTTTGGGGGGGGGGGGGGGGTGAGGAATTGGTGTATACAGCCTTACCCCTGCATTGCATAAAACAGAACACAAAGAGGCTGCTTATAATTGACCCTTGGACTTAGATGCACCAACCATTTGCTTCTTTAGCAAAAGGTTATGAGCTTAAATGCAGCATTACACTAAAGATTAGGAACATTTAAAAGCTTCTGCTGCTGAGAAGTGAATTTAGTTACCCAACCCCTTCCGGTACCCTCTAGCTTTGTAATAGAGACTGCTAATTATGAGGGTTTGTCGGATAGAGTGGGATTCAAATACTGGTTATGAGGGCTTAGTATGCGAGGGTGATACCGATACTAGTGATGAGGGTTTGTGGGATAGAGTTGGGTATCACTTTGTAATTCGGTGTAATATTTTGTCAGCCCTCGAAATTTTTTGTTGAAAACCTTTTTGCTTGGATATGAATATCTGTATAACAACATGAATTCATGCCCTCAAAATTTCTCCTTGATTTTTCATATGAGTCCCAATATGTCCAAAATTATCATGAGGTCTAATTTCATCAGGCGAACTCAGGAACGGTCTCCAGCAAGTCTATCTTTCACCAACCAAACTTTCGTCTTATGACAAGTCTCACGAGCAGCCCATATGATCAATTACTATCCCTCTTTGTGGGTCACAAGAGCCACAACAAAGTTGTACTAGCATCTTTTACCTCTTCAAGCCTGAAAAATGTCTTTCTTGTTTAAGCCATCTTCAACAAGAACATAATGAAAAAAGTTATGGTTAATAAGAAAGAACACGAATAGCTCAACAATGGATTCCAATAAGTTAAAACTTCATAGAGCATCTTTAGGTGTAGAAAGGTTAATTTTTGTATCCAATTGATTGTGGGTTTGGATAACTATATCATGGATCTTCCAGTTTCCCACGTATCCTATATTTAGTAGCCTGGATGACATCCTAAATGGTGGTACAGGAGCACAGAAAAACTTCTCCTAAATCGTGTAGTCCTACTAGATCTACTTCCCCTTTTGCTCAAACTACATCTCATTTACTGAACCCTGTGGTCTCTCGCTCTCTCTTTTTAGCTCATGGTGCATGTAGAGTTAGATTGTCAAAAGAGTTTTGAGGCTATCTCTAAGCATAGTTGGATAAACTTGTAATTTGCTCCTAAAATGATTTTGGATAATACTTGGCAATTCTTATGTTGCAACGTGCAAATCCTAATCTTAATTTTGGAAGAAGTGCTTCAAAGGTAGTAAGGGCAAATATTTTATGAAAGGTAAAATTGTGTTTAGAAAGGTATTGCCTGACATGGTCGGACGGGAACCAAATCTTTCTCTTGGCCCTTGTTATAGCCAAAACGTCATTGCTAAGAGGCTGTTTCCGGTTGACCCAAAAACGGAAACGGGACCACCATCTACAACTTTATGGTATCGAAGCAAAGAGGGCTTTAAAAGCCATTTTGATTTAGTCCATTATATACCAAACCCAATGACAACAATAAATATTTGGCTCCATCGGATATGGACAATTTTCAAATGTCATTGACAGTAGACGAAGTTTTAGTGGCAGGACATCTTCCATTCAACACCATTTTTTAGTAGATGGTATAGATAGATGGACATAGTCGAATGTTTGACTGTCGTCATCTATCAATACAGGTTGACATGATATATATAAAAAAGTCTCACTCCAATCACAAATTATGAATTGCGTCACAAAGAAAAGCATGTGAAGGACTGGAGTCAAGAGGATATGAGACAGAAATGAGAGAGAAAGAGATAAGAAACAGCAAAGTTAAATACCACTTTAACGACAGGGTTCCCAAATTTACATTTATGCAAGGCAGAAAGGAGCTTCCCATGTAGACGATTGGTTGGTGCTGTTGGTCCTATGACAGAAGAAGATTTGTGCGAGAGATTTAGATGCAAAAAAGTCAAAATAAAGATTTTTTAAGTTTACTAGTTAAAAACTCTTGCCAGGCTAACTGGCCCTAAGTGCTGATAAAGTACAAGTGCAGGTGGGTCCACTTGGATACAAATAAAGCTTCATAAATGAGCTGAAATCCAGTTAAGTGTTTTAAGTTCTGGTCTTCAGGACATCTTTACCACTGAAGAGGGTCATAGTAAAGGTGAATATATAAATCAAACATCTGAGGGACAGAAAAATCTAAAGTTAAAGCCATATAGGTAAATATGTAGAGGAGAAAGCTTCTAAAGAAGGAAGGTTTGGCCACAGAGACAGGTGATCACTAAGTTTGCTGCATCAAGGCAGAGAGAACTTAAGCAACATTTGGGCGCCGGAATGGCGGGACAGGTTTGAAATGGAGAACAGTGAGCAGATTTGAGGACTACAGACATTTTATGCGATCATTCTTTTTTCTTTTTTTCCTTTTTTGAAGTTGTCTTGCCATGTCTTTTTCTTAGAGCATGCAAAATGACATTGTCCCATTCATGTCATCAATGGTCAGTATGTGCCCTGACTCCTGCCTATGAGAAAAAAAGGAAAAGAGTAGCAAAAAAGATTTTTTACACGGGTCAAGGATTTATGACAGCTTGTTTATGCTACCTTAGATTCAATATATTGACATTACACAGATCAAGAAATTCATGGTTACACTTTACCTAGTGAGACATATATCTGCCTTCAGCAATTGCAGTAGACAGTAGTATATAATGACATCAATAGTTGGTTCTCATCGTGCATTTCAGGTTGGTCGGTCAACATCTTAGGGCTGTACACATTTCCCTTAACCCTCCTGCATGCTTATGGTTTGTGTTGTTTGGTTTGACCAATTCTCATCATATTGGTTTTAGAGAGTTCTTCACCTTTGAGTAGAGCCAACAAATGGGTCGTCTTGTGTTAGGTTCATGTTCAGATTACGTGTAAACGGTTCATGACCCCCTCAACCCATACACGACCCTTTTTAAATGTTGTGTATAGTCTGTGTTGGCCCTTTTTTTAAGGGTCGCAAGACCTAGACCCAAACCCGCTAACTTCGTGTAAGGAGTGTGAAATAAAGTATTGTGGTTAGAACGGGGGCAAGTATTCATATGTTGAGAGAGTTAATGTCATATTTAAGTTTCGTGCAAAACTAATTTTGAGAGTAAACGGGTTACCTGGATCTGGTTCGTAGTTGACCCCCTTCCCCTCGTTGGCCAACTTGATCTACTTATGTATTAGGTTGATTTCGTGTCAATCCAGTTACTTGAGTGAGTCGAAAGCCCTTATCCCAAACCCGCTAACTTGTTATTGGGGTGTGTCACATTTTTCTAGCTCTACTTTTGAGTGGCTTTGGGCGTTGTTGCACCTTTTCTTTTTACGAGAAAAGTCTGATGAAATAAGAATACTTTCGGAAAAATCTAGCTAGACAATCTTATTTGTGCCAATGATTAGGAAAATTCCAAAAACATATGAACAGTTTATTGATAACAATCTTACATTACCCCAAATCCCTAATGCCTTTGAAAAAGGCTCCCATGCAAGCGGAGGTGTATGCAGCCTTACCTCAGTAATAACTATTACAAAAAGACTATTTCCAATTTGACCCTTGAGATGAACTGCGTTAGACCATTTGTGCCTCCATTATAATAGGACAGAAGTAATTATGAGCTAATATTGACATAATCCATCATATTGCAAAACCAAGAAATTATGAAATTTTGTATCCATTGTACATAAATGGACATAAGAAATGTTTATAGAAAATAAGAAAATTTTCAGAAATAATTTAGTAAAGTTCCGAAAGTTCCAGTTAAGAAAATGAACTTAGATATAATAACATAATGAAAATAAGGTAGAGAATATGCCCTATGTTGATGCGGTTTTGTGAATACGATTTAACCTCGAGAGGTAAATTTGGTTATTTATTGATGATTGACTTAGTGATGCATGAGGTGCATTGAAATGGAGAAGTGGAAAGTAACAGAACGATGGGACAAGAAGTTCTTGCTTTTCACCAATCTGTTGAGGTGCTGCAAGCTCTGGTGTTGAATGATGGAACTGCATTCCTTTTAAAAGTGCAAACTTTTCTCTGGCGTTATAGACCTTGATAACTATTCACATAACATATAAATTGAGTCGGTACAAAAATTTGAATTCCCTTTTTCTTTAAGAGTTTTAACAGAAGTTTATGTTCCTCAAATCTGCAGATCCTTCCAATTAATATCAAAGGGCTGGCTGGAAGTATTGCTACACTTGCCAACTGGTTGTCAGCATGGGTTGTCACAATGACTGCAAACTTATTGTTGACGTGGAGTAGTGGAGGTTCTCTTCTGGCTCTTTCCTTTCTTAATTAGATCTTATACGTTTTATCCTATGTTTTCTTTTTTTGGAATACAATCATCATACTCTGCTTTGTTTTCCTTGTTTATAGGTACTTTCTCTATTTATGCCATTGTGTGTGCTTTCACTTTGGCTTTTGTTGTCATTTGGGTACCTGAGACAAAAGGGAGAACATTGGAGGAAATTCAGTGGTCATTCAGATGATAGAAAGCTTATGTTGCTGACGTTCATCAATCAAGAAGGTTCATCCCAGGAAAACATCTGTGGCTCGGTGAATTTGGCAATGGTGGAACGATATTGTAGATGCAAAATGTGTATGTATATCATGAAGCGGAATATCCCCTGTGGCGGAGTTGTCTGTTACGAAAGTGCTGCTCCCAAGAGTTCCATTCTTTGCATCTCCCCCCCCCCCCCTTTCTTGTTATTCTCTTTGATTATTTATTTTGATTACCAATTTCCTCTCCTGTGTTCTGCTACTGAAGAGGTTCATATTCGATAATAATACAAGTACAGTTCCATTGATCAATGCCAGTTGAAGTTGAACTAGCGATGCATTCTGAACAGTCCTTAGCAAAGGTAGCATAATTTTGAGCCGTAGGGTTAGTGGCTCGGTGCTGAGTAGGTGCATTTACCGTAGTGATGTTTTGAACTCAGGTTTCAGGTGCGACTATGGCATAAAGGTTTTTCTCTTCGGGACCTTGTTTGTACTTGGCTGGAATACCGGTTGACTGTGCTTCAAACTAGTACATGGTTATGGCGTTCGCTTACAATTCCTGAGAGATTGCGATGAAGTTGCATATAATGCCTCCTTTCGCCAGAACTAATTCAGTACTTTATCCATCATGGTTGTCATTAGTGTAAAGGATTAAGGTAATCATACACCGTGTATAAAAATGTCTTTCACCGTGGAGTGCCAAAATGTTAGTAGCAAAGTATTCATCAGTGGAACATCAAAATACAAGGATAGTCCTTCATAGCTCGATCAGTCTCTATAAACGTTGTCAACTGTTTTAGCTGGTAGACATAACATCATTGAATGTTTAAGTTGGTCAGAGAATTACATGAACTAATTGGTATCCTCCAAGACACTTATCGTCAAAAAGCCATTGAAACTTGTCAACTCTCCTCTATTATTTAGTTATTTATTAGGGGTTATGAAATATTATGTGTGGATGTCTACATGTTCCAGAGTATTTTAGTGTATATATTGGATATGAAAAGTTTCGTATCTTCACCAACTACTGTACTTTAGGGATCTTTGAAAGAAGATGTTTCAACTATTGTACCTTTTGGATGCCGTAATCCTAGTCATTCAGATTCCTTTAAATATCTGAAAATTCTCTTAACAGAAGCTAAATGAGATTCCTTAGATCAGTTTGAAACCTAGCACACATACACACTAAACACGGTCTACTTGCAGTTAGATAAAGTAATGATCCGATCATACATCTATAGATTTTTTGATCTACACTTAAACTTTTTTCATCCTTATCTAACTTGGTAGCTAATGCAATAGGAGTGTCATAAGTTCTGGATTCTTGCATATTATACTTCTTCAACAACTCTTTAATGTACTTTTGTTGGTTGATAACTATCCCTTCATCCATCTGCTTGATTTGTAGCCTTGAAAAGAATTTTAGCTCTCCTGTCATGCTTATTTCAAATTCACTTTGCATCATGTCTGCAAAGTCCTGACACAAATTTGCATTAGTAGCACCAAACACAATATCATCAACATAAATTTGTACTACTAAGATGTTCTTTCATTTTTCTTTTAGAAACAAGGTTTTGTCAACTGTTCCCCTTTTATAACCATTCTCAATTAGAAATTTTAATAGTCTTTCTTATCAAACTCTAGGAGCCTGTTTTAATCCATACAAAGGTTTATCAAGTTTGTAAAAATAATGAAAATGGTTTAGATTTTCAATTCCAGAAGGTTGTTTTACATAAACATCTTCTTTAGACAAATTAAGAATTAATCCATTTAGAAAAACAGTTTTGACATCCATTTGAAATAGTCTAAAGTTCATATGAGCAGAAAAGGATACAAGTATCCTTATTGTTGTCAATATGGCAACTGGGGCAAATGAATCTTCAAAATCAATTCCTTCTTTTTGATTGTATCCTTGTGCCACCAATATGGCTTTGTTTCTTGTAACTACAGCAAGGTCATCAAGCTTGTTCCTGAAAATCCATCTAGTTCCAACTATATTAGTTTCAGGATGTCTTTGGACTGAATGCCATACTTGAGTTCGAACGGATTTAGCTCTTCTACATTGCTATGATCCAATATGCATTGGTTAGTGCTTCTTCAACATTCTTTGTTTCAAACTCACATAAGAAACAATAAAAAGCACAAAAATTATGAACTCTACTTCTAGTTTGTACTCCTTTTGTGATGTCACTTATGATGGTGTCAATAGGATGTGACTTAGAAATTATTGAGTTTTTTGGAATGTTATTAAGGTTCTAGAATATATACCTGATTCAGTTTGATTCACAATACTTACAGGTTCCTTATTTAGCAAACTTGAATCATCAATGATTTCTGGTTCATGATAAATAATCACTAGTGCATGCTTTGGTTCATCAGGTGCACCAAAGATGATTGTTAGTTCCTCCTTTTCATTTTCTTCTTGAATCTTGTTGGTCTTGAATAATCCAATTTTAAATTATTCATTTATTTCCTGTAAGGACTTATTCAAAGAGTCAGTTTCATCAAATATAACATGAATACTTTTCTCAACACAATTAGTTCTTTTGAATAATACTCTGTAAGCTATATATATATATATATA
>CAAKMY010120741.1:0-26508 GCA_901111285.1 Corrigiola litoralis | reverse complement strand
TGAGCCTGGCGCCGCCACTGGTGGCGCCAAACAGGGATGGCGCCGCCACTGGTGGCGCCATGCCTGGTCAGGCCTCCGTGCTTTGCTTGGCACACCCCCCCCCCTTTGTACTTCTGCCAATACGCAATAGGACAGAGCCACTGAAAAGTTGGGAACCGAGAAATCCAAGGACTGGTCAAGGGCCCCTAGCCCTTCCAGAACCTGCCCCTAAGCGGTGGTTCCCGAGCGTGACCCTCCTACATTCACGACTCCACCATTACGTGGTCTACGTGGGGGTCCCGTTGCGCTCACAGAAGCGACAGCTGCCGTCCTTCTAGATACTTTATCGCTCAAGATTGCTAATCTTCAGGAGTTAGTGCGTAAGAGCATAGGTTCAAACTCATATCTTGAGTATGACAAGGATGATCGTGACCTTAAGAAAGAGCTTCCTGAAAAGTTCTCCTCTGACTTGTAAAACACTGTTTTCTACTTGGTACTTTACATTGTACCTCTATAGTGGTTCTACTATTTAGGTGCTAAGCGCACCAAAGTGATGTTGAAAGTCCTCCCCTAGGTTTAAAACCGTCCCTCCCTTTATATGGGGAGAGGAAATGTGTAAAACCTAATATTAGGTCGGATAAGAAGAAAGAGGAAAGAAATAAACAAAACAAACCACCCAACTCCCCTTATCGGACACGCCAAGTGTCCGGTTGGACACATGGAGGGGGTCCGGTCGAACCCTTGTCAATTTAAGCAGTTTTGACGTCTGGCAAAACTACTGTCCGATCGGACATAAACAATGTTCGGTCGGACACCTCCTCATTTGCCGCCAACCAATTATCCTTTTCTTTTAATTCTAATCTGTCCTAGTCTATGTAAGGAGCTAGGGAATCGGGCATAAGCCTCATTATCCATCTAACAAGGCTTAATCACTCTTTCAGTAGCTTAGTATCGACCCGATACGTTGATTCTAACTAAACCGGCCCGTGCTAACTCAATTTTAACACGATTAATAAACCTTTTCCCGTCAATTCGGACGCGTCTCGAGTTCCGAACTCAATCCTTACTAACATTTAATCTACCTATGATCCAGACTACGCGAGTACGAAAGACTTTCATCATCGGGTTTGACACAGACGAATTACGGTGTCTACATAATGAATTAAACCAATCCCGGGTTTGTTCTTAATGAGATTTTATTATCATAATCGCACTTATCCGAGGACACTTACTCAAACAGATTATAAGGTTTGACCTGTATGGGTGTGGTGGGAGAAGGACTTACTCCAACAGGTTTTAAGGTATGACCTCATTTTCGGATGATTTGGTTGCGAGTCTGCACAACCTCATTTCTTATCAATCAAAAAAATTGTAGAGGGCACATATAGTCAATGTAGAGAGCACAAAGAAAACAAGTGTTACCAAACTTGGCCAGGCCTAGTGGTGTGTTTGTTGTTTAGTGACCTTGAGGTCCCAAGTTCAAACCCCATGCCACTAGGGGCTATTAGGTGAAAGTCATTCTCCAAATCCCCCCTTCCTTCTAAGAGTCTGGCCCGTGTACACCTGGTCAACCCAAGATGGATCCGGCCCGATAGTCCTTCTTACCTACCTGAAATAAAAAAATCATAAAAGACAAGTGTTGGTTCATTATCGTCTTGTCTTGGCGTTATTGCCTTTTCGACTCTCCCCGACCCTACCACCACCTTTCGACTCTACTTAACCCTACCACCACCTTTCGACCTATCTCATTTCTCTAATAATACATTTCTAAATGACAAAATTTTTATTTAAATTATATAATAAACAAAGAAATCATGTCAAAAATAACTAGAACGGTGAACGCGTTGTAGAAAACGGTCTCCAATGAGTGTCTCTTGACCGAAAACAAAATAGTTTACACTAGTGGACAATCCACGGTAATTAACAACAAAATTATATATTTCATCAGAATGTCTTGTATGGTACCTTTTATTCGACACGACTAAGATCTATTCTCACGAACTCATAGTTTTAATTATTCTCAAAAGAGATGGTTGTATATATAATAGGTAAATTTGCTTTTTTGGTACTAGACTATCTCGAAATAACAGTTTAGGTACCCAATATAACTAATATATATTCGAGTACCCCACCTTTGAACTAACGACACTTAGGGTACATAAAATTGACTTTCGTCAGTTTTGGTCGTTAAGGTGATGACGTGGCCCGTTACTTTACAATAACCCGCAAAAACAAAATCATTTATTAAATAAGAAAAATAACAAAACCCTCTTGTAATAAATAACAAATAATTATAGAAACAAAAATTTAAAAAAAATCATTTATAAAAACATCTAGAAAATCTACAAATTATCAAAAAATTAATAACCCAAAGAACCCTTTAAAAAATTCTTAAACAGAAAATTCATAAACAACAAAGTTATCTTAAATTCCTAGATAAATTTTAATCCTATATTTTTTTATATATGTTGATTAGGAATTTGTTTGTAAATAAATAATAAAAATTGAACTACCATGCAAAACAGAAAAAAAAAACTCCATTAATATCTTATTAGGATGCTAATGGTTGATTACACTGACAACAAAGATATAAATGTCTTCAACATATCCCTAATTCCATTAAAAAATTAATTTGTTTTTAATCATAACAAAATCAAAGAAATATATTCTGGAAAGTATGAATTTGTTTGGGATTTTAAGATAATTTTGGCATTGTTTGGATTATTTTTGTGACTTTTAAACATTTTTTTGGGTTCTTTTCGTGAATTAATTAAAAAAATTTATACATTTTTACAAAAACATGAAAAAGACTGTGTTTTTATAAATTATACAAATAAACAAAACGCACATGTCCAATGTAAACACAATAACAACCCAAACATTGCTTGTTGCGTGCCATGTTCAAGCTTGTAACACTTAGCTATTTTGGCTATTCCTTTGGTGAAATATAATATGCTTATTTCTCCAAAAAAAAAGAAAAAAATGACTGCACTCCCCTTATTTATCTTCATTTTTATCAACGTACCACTCGATATGTTTCTAAAATTTCTCTCTCGGTCATCAATGTCTCTCTCTCTCTTGCTCCTAGTTCCAACATGGCCACGAACACTTTATTTTCTCTCTCCTCTTCTCCGCATTTTGGCTACAATTTTAACGATTTATTTTTTGATTGTGCTTCACATGTTTTTGGTTATTCCACCGAATTTATGGAAACGGACCTCAATTCGAGGTCTGCATCATAAACTTGGGGACTTAACCGTAAATATGAAGTTTTAAGGTAAGTTTGCAATTGTTTAGTTTTAGTGGTTGTTGCTGGTTGATTTTTATACGTGTCGGCCATACTTTGGTTTTATCTTGAAAATTGAGGTACCAGATGATGGATCTTGGCGTGTAGGAGTCAATTTTGGTGCTTTTCTGGTTGCGATTCATCAACTTAAACTATGGTTGGTCTGTGGTCAATAATTTAAAATTGCTGGTTTTAAAGATGGTGGTGCTATTTTGTGAAGTGGCTAGGGTTATCTAGAGGAATATGGTTTAGCGGGTTTAGTTTGTACTTTGTGGTGTTCGAATTGGTTTGGTACGTTAATGTTTTAGTGGTGCAATTGAGACGAGGGAGTTACTTATGGCTTTGGTGGTAATAACTTAAACAAAGTGATTACTAAAGTTGTGAATTTTTGACTTTAAACTTGTGAATTTTTAAGTTATAAGGGTAAAATTATGAGTTAAATTGTTACTTCAACTATTGGATAAAACTATTGAGATTTAACTTAAAAGTGTGAGTTTTAATTTAAATATTTGAGTTCTTAAGTTATAAATTGACTTAATGACTTGTTAAAATGGTGGGGGTTGCGGTATGGTTTAGCTTTCTGGTAGTCGAGTGGGTTTAGTTAAAGTGTCAATGGGGTAGCTGAGGCGAACGGGTTAGTTATGGTTTCGGTGGTGATTACATAACAATGTGATAACTAAGTTAATCTTCTGTAAGATATGGTAAGTGATTTTAAAATTAAAGGTGAAAGTGTTAGCTTAAACTTGTCTATTTTTAAGCTATAAATGTATATTTATGAGTGGTGAGTTGATGTGGTTAGATGGTTTCATTTCTGCTAGTCGTGTGGGTTTATTTAATGTTTCAATAGTGTAGTGGAGGTGATGAGTTTAGTTATGGTTTCGCTTGTGAGGAGCCAACTACTCGGCGCACCACAAGCCCACTCCCATTTTCCGACGTCCTAGTGCACTAGCACGGAAACCACCCTAGCTACACCATACCGCCGCCCCCCTAACCAAAATGAAACCCTAGATCAGCTACGACCCCGCGCCTCCCCATTTTATGACGTCCTATTGCGCCGCGCCTCCCTATGTCTTAATGCCCCCCCCCCCTTCCCCTCTCCCCCGTCCAAGCCCAAACGCATAAACAAAAATCACTCCCTCACGTCACCGCCCTTGCTCAAGATAGCCGGAGTTCGAAACTCAAGGAGGAGAAGACTTTGGTGGTGAAGAAAACGAACGAGCAAGAGCGGAAATGGTGGAATAAATTGAGAAAGGAGGAAGGAGGGATAGAGAGCGTGGAGGAGGAGAGAGAGTCTGTGAGAAATGAGTGAAAGAATGAGAAAGGGGGTAGGGGCGGTTCTTTTAGGGTCAAATAAGAAGGAAATAATTGCAACTACAATTTTGCTCTCCGTGAGTACACAATGGATTGTCCACTCGCGTGCATTTTCCTATTTTTCATGTGCACATACAAAAATATGCCGGTTGACGTGGTTCGATATTTAGTAGTGGGCTAGCTTGTTGGCATATCTCATGTTTATGGGTCGGTCTTTTTGTAAGTTACAAAAAGAACCTCTTAGAAGAGTGTTGCAAATAATTTTTTGGAATTTTGTTAGAACTTTTTGTTATCTATTACAAATAATCTATATATATTTTGCTAGTTATAAAAGTTGCGTTTTTTTTATTGGTAAGTTAATGTAACGTAACGAGCCGCGTCATCACCATAATGATCAAAACTGATGGAAGTAAATTTTGAATAACCCAATTATCAATATTTCATAGGGAGAGGTATCCAAATTGTTACTCTGTATATATCAAATATCAGGTACCTAAATTATCTTTTCGTAATAAATCGGAGATCCAAAAAGTAAATTTTCCTATATACTATATAGGCTTGCTTATATAAACTACCTCCGTTCTACTTTAAACTTCATACTCTCTTGAGCAAATAAAATGGCGATTTAATGTATAGTATAAAGGGATTTGTACATTGTTGTGAATAATAGAATATTTGCTAAGTTTTACTATAACAAATGCATTTGATTTGTCTCCGAAATAGCTCACAATATGGGTAGTCCAAAATGAGAAAAGACGTATGAAGTTTAGATGGGGATGAAGGGAGTTTAGTATAACACACAAGTCACACGTGACAGCACCTAATAATTGCTCCGGCCTACTCTACTGCGTACCCAGATAACCACATTATACAAAACACTCTGTTTTTAGGTCCCTCACTTTCATGGAAACCCTCCAAGTGCATGCACATGTCCTCTTCTCACCCCAACCTCTCCCAAGTAACCTCATCAAACCATGAACTTATGATTCCCATAATCACATGAATCACGTATATTTATACAACCCTTCTTGAATAATATCAGTAACATTCTATCTTCATAACCTCGTCCTTTATAACTTTCGTCATACAAAAACAAACAACAATCCTCTCGATAACTAATTCCTCTTGTATAATGGAACGTTTCTCTCCTCCATCCTCATCATCCTCGGACACCTCACCCTCGGAGTCGTCAAACCCAAGTAGACACCCAAAAACTGAGAGAATTAAGGGACCATGGAGTGCTGAAGAGGACCGGATTTTAACCAGGCTAGTTGAAAAGCATGGACCACGTAATTGGTCCTTGATAAGCCGCTTCATTAAGGGTAGGTCCGGTAAGTCATGTAGGCTAAGATGGTGTAACCAACTTAGCCCAAATGTGGCTCACCGACATTTCACCCATGAAGAGGATCAAATCATTTTAGGCGCTCATGCTAAGTATGGCAATAGATGGGCTACTATTGCCCGTTTACTTCCTGGCAGAACTGACAATGCTGTTAAAAACCATTGGAATTCTACCCTTAACAGGAGAAAGAATTTTTGTCAGGTGGCAATTTATGACCAGGTAATGGACAGCTGTGATCAGGTTGGTTTGGACTCCGGCTCGGGTTCGCGGTTGGGAGATGACGAAAATGACCTTATGACAGCATTGACGTTGGCGCCACCGGGTAGTGGTGATAGTATTCTCGTTAGGAATTAGGACTACGTACGGTATCTTAATTCATTTTGGATTCTGGTTTGACCATATTTTATTTAAAAAGTTTATAAGCTGAAGAAGCCACCCCCCCCCCCTAATAGGCTAATACCAGACAAGTAGTTGTGGGGACAAATTCTGTTTCATTATGTTTAAGTGTCAAATCATGAATATGAAAAGGAATTTTGTATTGTGTTAGTATGTAAATCAAGATTTTAATTTAGCTTGCACCCAAAAAAAAATTTAATTCAGCACAATTCAATGACTTATTGTATTTTAAGATTTTGACTATTGGACAATTGGCCGTCTCAATTTATCTAATCTATCTAATAGTACAATTCAATGTTATTGACCCAATGTTCAATACTTCCTCCGTCCTAACAGGTTTCGCCCATTTTATTTTGGATGAACAATTAACAAAATAGGTGTGAATGAGGTATAGATGATTATAAAACAATTTTCAATATAAATTAAAGGCTCAGGTGGTTTTGGTAAAGAAAGATAGTGGTTGGTGATCGCTGGGCTAAGGAAGAAAAAGTGAGGGTGTTTTTGTCTTTTGAAAAGGTCAATATATTACATTCATAGTAATGAGAGCAACCTATTGGGACAACCCAAAAAGACTACACAATGGGAGGAACCTTTGGAACGGAGAAAGTACTGCTTTCTCACGCCATCCCAACAAATTTTTTGCAATACTAAATTTCATATCTCTCATAATCTTATTTTTTGTCTTCTATATACCCAAAATGGAAAAAGTAAATCACTATATCCCAAAACTAGATGACCAATTTCAAATTCTACGTTAAAAAATCAAAATAAATATTTATATATCTTATTTAGGGATAAGAGTGTCTTACTATCATAGTATTACAACAAAAATTTATTATGTGCAATAATGATACAATTTTATAAAATAAAAAAAAAAACATTTGTCTCCATATCTCATCCCGCCTTTTTATCATAGTTATACGCGGAAAATAATAACTTTTTTTCTACCTTTACTCGCATCAGTACAAGAAACTGAGTAGCAATAACATAAAGATGTTACACTTATATATGGAAAAAAGTATAAATTCGATAAATTATAAAGATATCATATAAAAATAAAGTAAAAAAGACACTAAAACTAAAATCATATATAGAGGCAATTTATAATTTCATCTAAAAGTGAAATATAGCCTCCAAAAGTAATAAGTTCAAGAATTAGTACATATACCTATTTTCAGTCGTCTTTTAAACACTTATTGCATTAATACCGACATAAACGAGTATACATAAAAAAGAATGTTTCGTGACTTTATACTTAATCTTTATACTAAACCTTAACTTATAGATACTAGGTTGTATAGATACTTGTACAATACAGATACCTGGACATGCATGTCAGTTCTTAAATATAGCACACGGGGACAATATTAATAAAACTAAACAAATATTTGATTTAAATAAAAATAAATAATACACTAACAAACACACAACTTTAACAAAAGTTTAAAGCAATTACTATAAATTAATTAATTCTAAGTTTTTAACGTTAATAAGGATATCAAGAATTATAGTAGCAGTAAGTCTATTTTAACAAGTCTTTCTAGTTCATAATGGATTAAATACAAATACATATATATTCTACTATACACAAATTTTTAGAAAAGACCGGCTACTCTTATGATAAAAGTAAACTAGCTTCTTGTTAGTTAGATGAACTCAAGATTCTTCCAAGCCGAAATGAACTCAGATATTATATGCTTTTGTGGACACTTATGGCTTAGTCTATTTTAATGATAAAATTAAATCAGACGGTATTTCCTGAGACTTTATGTCCATTATATAATTTACTAAAAACTATATAATTAACATTATCATATGTTTATTTTTACATTAATTGTGTCCATAACATTTTTTTTAGAAGTGTTCAAAGCGTGTTAGGATAAAGAAAAATAATAAAATATTATTCGCAATTTTTATGTATGTCAGATATGTATTCCTCTTTGTCCGTATCCTATTCAGATACGGTAGTTACAGGATGTATGTATCTGTGATACATAGACTATATATACTAAGTAATTCTTTCGTTCTATTGATTCCCCCCCCCCCCACCACCACCACCACCACATTTGCTTTTACATATTTGTCGAGGTGGTACTTCGACCCTTAATATCTCAAAATATCAAAATTAAAAATTAAAAAAATATTTCACACAAAAGAATTTTTCCAGACAAAATTAAATATTAAACATTAAATATTATATTTTTTAACAATTTTATTTTTGAGTTGTTAATGGTCATATGGGAGTGATTCGGTGGAAATGAGTCTTAATGTGAGAAGTGAAAAAGATCATCTGCGAAAAATTTTGCTCATATGAAAATTTTTTACTCATCTACGAAATGTTTTTTGCTCATCTTGAAAAAGACTCGCTCATATATATTTTTTTGGCTCATCTACTAAAAAATTTGCTCATCTATGTTTTTTTTTTATTTTTTATTTTTGTTCATTTAAAATTTTTTTTTGCTCATCTATAAAGTTTATTGCTCATCTAGATAAGCATTCTCATTTCTCACGGTAAACATCATTTTCATATTACATCTCCCAATGATTATAAAAGGATTTTGAATAGTTTCAAAAAGTTAAATAGCGGGAAACTAATGGAATAGAGGGACCGGGGCTCCCTTGAGTCCCCCTAATTCCGCCCATGGGAGTAATGGAGTACTACTACTACATACATTATTAAGGGAAGTTGGGAACACTATATACATGAATTGGATTTGGACGTGGAACTGGAACATTCATCATAACTTTTTGAGGGACATCTGAGCCTCTGAGGAAGCTCATATCCGACAAGCCAAGGCCACATTGTGCGACATAAGACATCTATTTTACCCTCTTTTGACCAAAGAGCATGTTCCTCAAAACCAAAGCTTTTTGGCGGGCACTTTCCTGCAGTTGAGAAAAAAGCTTTCAAGTTTCGGTAATCGGTAGTGTACGTGACGAAGGCTGATAATATCGCAAAAGCAAAACCACGTCTTAAACGTGACATAAAGGAAGGAGGTTCCTTGTCAAAAAAAAAAAAAAAAAGGAAGGAGGTTCGATGAATTATTTGTTTTTCCAAAATAATGCTCATTTAGAAAATAGTTTCCCTTTTACTATTCTTTCGAAAATAGTTCCTTTTACACCGTTTACACAATCATAGTCAAAGATCCAAATTTTGTTTTATTCCAAACAAACATAAACCGCACTTTAACAAGGCGTTTTCACAAAAGTACACCACGATCACAAAATGTGGTTAACCCAAGAAGAAACTGCATTTACCAAATGCGGTTAATATTAAGTGTTCCTGGCCTAAACTAGTCACCGGGCTTAGGCCAGGTATTGGGCCTCAGCAGAGCCCAGTCGCAAGTCCAGAAACCCCAACCCAGGTCCTACTAGCCAGCCAAGCATGGCAGTAGTTCTTAGAGGCAGTCAAGCATGGCAGCAACCCTCAGAGGTCAGCCATGGCTCTATCAGGACTGCCGTCATTTATGGACAGAGCTGGCATATACGAGGAATTTTACCCTTCTACAGAGGCTTACCGCGGTCCGATAAATAATCTTAACCTAATTAGGTCAAAGGTATGCTCTCTTCCGACAATAATATCTCACTTGCTTACGTCTCACTTGAACTCACTCCCTCTCATTATAGTCTACCTCTAAGGAGGTGACACGTGTTCATATCTGACTTAGGCATCAGAGGGGGCATCTCGGGACATCCTCCTGAGGTAGGTTTGTTCACTGTTACAGGTCACCGGAGCTTACCGGGTCAACGGTGAAGGCATTGTCCAATCTCAAAGAAACAATTTGGCGTCGTCTGTTGGAAAATACATCGTCTTCGCCATATACTAAGTCTTGACTGCACAACCCAAGTCTGGTGAGGATGGACAAGGGAACACTGTACGGAGACACCTCTGCCCCGCGAGGCTTTGCTCCGAGGGATAGTCAACCTATCTTGTAGTACGACGGCCTCGAGGTAGAGGACGTGACCACTCCACTGAGAGACAAAGGGAAGGGAATAACTTTCCAGGAACCGAGGACCCTTGTAGCCGGTAGAGCCACAGCCGCAACTTCCACACAGCAAGCTACGGGGGTATACCTCACCCCCATCCAGATAGAAAGTCTCACTGAACCTATGGTGCCACATGTAAAGTCAGTTGCCACTCGTGATCAAAGTCAAGATGAGTCCAGTAGGAGCAGGACATGAAGCAGGCATAAGGAGGCCACCAAGCATAGCCCCAGCCACAGGAGGGAGAAGAGGAAAGAATGCAACAGTACAGACCCTACCGCTGCCAGCCGCTCCTCTATCAGTACCAGCAGTGAAGGCAGGACCAAGAGCCCATCTGAACACAAGCGCCAGAACAACAAGAGGAAGGCTGGCGGGCACACCTCCAAGACAGCCCCAAAAAAGCACAAGGACAAGAGCGGCCAGGAGGAGTCACACATGACTGAAGTGATGATGCTCAGGGAGTCTCCCCCTAACCCGAGAAATCTTGGAAGCTACTCTGTCTAGGATGAAGCTTCCCTAATGCACATTCGATGGATCTCAGACCCTGATGAACACATCTAGGCCTATGAGGGGCACATGTACATCTATGAGCTTACCAGTAAGGTCTGGTGCAAGTGCTTTCCAGCCACCTTAACTGGCTTAGCAGATGTGTGGTTCAAAGGTATGAGACACAACTCGATCTCGTGATGGAGTACCTTGTACAAGAACTTCTGTGAGCAGTTGCCAAGCAATAGGAGGAGACACAAAACCACCAACGAACTGCTGACCATCAGGCAGGGAACCAGTGAGGCTTTGGAGAGCTACATCCGATGCTTCTAGGAGGCTTGCAATAGCATCCCTAGTCTGAAGCAGGATGTGGCCATCTTGGCCCTGATAACTGGCCTAAGGATAGGAGAGTACATAGACAAGGTTATCAGAGACAACCCTAAGATTGTCTACCAAGCCATAGGTTGGTCAGACGATTACATCAAGACGGGGAAGTACAACACTTTCTCATACTACAAAGGAAGGAATGAGACTCCTGCAAAAGAATATTCTCTCAGGCCAGCACGGGAATACTCCCCTAAGCCTAAGAGAGAAGGTTCACCCATGAGGGAAAAAAAACAAGAAAGGTGACCGTCTCGGCACAAGTTGAGCACCAGAGAGCAGCGAGTTAGGGCAGACCAGGGGGAGGACTGGACCAAAGACGAGAGGGCAGCGCTGCATGACCTCACACCCCTAGTCAAGTCCAGAGCTGAAATACTTGTGGCCCATAAGCATAAAGAAGGCAAGTGGGGGCATCCCGATCCCATCAGGGAGCAGGGAAACCCCAACAGTTTTTGTGAGTACCATGGAGGCTATGGGCACCTGACCAATAACTGCAGGAGGCTGAAGATTAATATCGAAGACCTGATCCGAGAGGGCCAATTTCCCCAATACCGGAGAAGGCCCCAACAGGATCAGGGGCTGGAAGCAAGAGGACGAGATCGCCAGAGGGATCAACAACCATACCAGCCCAGATATCCACCAAGAGAGGAACAACTACCAGCCCTACCCCAACCTCCACCCAATGTCCCCGCGATGTAGAGGCTGGGTGAAACTGGTGTGATAGTGAGAGGAGAGGCGGTCAGGAAGAGTAAGGCAGACCTCCGCCAGCTGAAGCATGATGCTATTTTTAGTTTAGCATCAGGCCCAAGGAGCGCGCCAAGGGAGTTGTCAGATATGGTTTTCACTAGTGAATATGGGTCAGAAGTGGCACACCCCCACAATGACGCCCTCGTGGTGTCGGTGGACATTGCCACGCATCTGATCAGGAGGTACCTGATAGACACGAAGAGCTTCACTAATGTCTTGTTCCAAGACGCTTTCCGCCAGCTGGGCGTAAAGGATGAAGACTTGGACAGATATGACTCACCAGTGTATGGTTTCTACATGGAAGGCTTCCTACCCAAAGGCAGTATTAAGCTACCCATTCGTATGGCGGAGGGCAGCACGTCGAAGCATGTGATGCAGACCTTTATGGTGGTGGATATTCCAACAGCCTACAATGCCATCCGGGGGAGGCCAGTGCTGGAAGCAGCTGTAGGGATCGTTTCCATCAACCTCATGATGCTGATGTACAACAAGCCTGGCATCTACGAACATAGACCATCAAGAAAAAGATTAACCACCTGAGTGAATATAGGTGATCGATTCATCTGAAATAGAAACAACAGCACCACTCAAGCAATCCATGAGGTGGTGAGCCCGCAACCCTTCCCGTCCACACAAAGTCCCACGCGGGAAACTTCTAATCCTATCCAAAATAGCAGCTTAAGTGGCGGTAAGGTGATGACAATCAATAGGCAAGTGAGACAAGGACATAGGAGGCGAAAAGGGGTGCTTAGCTTGTAAGGCCTCTAGGGTAGCATCATTGTAAGGGGCAACGCCAGATGAGGAAAGAACTCTAACAGCTGCAGTATAATGCCCATCACAAATCTTCCTCTTACACTGCCTGATACTACACTCAGCCAAATCCTGATCATCATCAGCAACAACAGACAAAGGAGGAGAAGTTTCACCCAAAACTTCCTCAACAAGTAACAAAATTAATCTCGGGTTCACCCCAAAAACGAATAGCATTGGAAATGCTCTCTTCCTGCCTTTGTCGTTTGCTAGCAGACCTACATTCAAGACTACTCCGTGGATGGAAGGTCTTAAGGAGACAAAGGGGTAACACAAGCAAACTAACCCAACAAGAGAGATCATCAGAGTTACAAATAACCTTGTCAAGAGCTTCTTTCAAAACACGAGAAAACCCCAATCGACACTTAGGAGGGATAGACTTCACAGTACGTAACCCCTTAGAAAACAATTTATCAAGATCTGCCACATTAAAACCACAAGGTGAATCATGCACCAACACATTAGAAGTATCAGGCTCCACATGAACATGAGGCTTGGAAAAATCATAAAACACTAAACGAACAACACCATCACCACAATCAGGAGGCGACACGATATCAGGATCACTACCATGACAACACTTCGAACGAAATGTATGCGTTTTGAAACAAACCTCACATAACTATATCCCCATGCGCTTAAAAGTAGCCTCAGCCGCAGAGAATACAGCCAAATCAGTAGTAAGATATTGTTATTATTATTATTATAATTATTTTAGGGTCCTGCTAAAGAGTGCCCCCATACATTCTTTAAGCTTTAATTAGATATTTATTGCATTAACTATATTCTTGAAAGACATAACCAACATTAATGTAATTTTTTGCAATTGACCAAAGAACCCTTCTTCTCACCCTCTCCCTTCATCTCCCTTGCAAATTTCCTTCCTGAGCTTTAACCAAACCCAACAGTCCCCCCGTCCCCTCCACCGGCCACCACCAACTCGCCATCCCCTTCCCCACCCACCACAAAACCACCATCAACGTACCTCTCCTCGCCTATTTACCACAAACCCACACTCTCCATTCCTCTACCATGACCACCACAACCCACCACCTTCTTCCCTTCCCAATACATACCACCGACCCACCACATCGGTAATGCCGCTGGGGTAAAACATATCCCTCTCTAGCAGCGCAAGGGAAATTGGGTGGTTGTTGATGGCGGTTATGGGTTTTTAAGGGTTGGGCAAGGAAGGGTTGTGTACTTGTACCGGCTTACTGTGGTGGTCGGAGGAAGTGCAAGGTGGGTGGTGGTTTAGGTGAAGGAGGTCGGGGCGGTGGAGAAATCTGATGGGTGAGTGATTATTGGGTTTTCTCAAATATGGTACAAGAGGGTAACTATGTAAATGAGGTTCTACTTAATAAATATGTGTTTTAATAAAAACTGTGATAAATACAGATTTGTTGAAAACAATGACAAATACAAGCTATTAATTACACCTTAAAGGGTGCCTCAAGGCACTCTTTAGCAAAGCCCTTATTATTATTATTATTACTAGTTTGTATGGGCACGCAATGCGTGCGGCAACAACAAAAACCATGTTAGACTCGCAATATCTATATTACACTAAACAACAAACATTGAAAGTTCTTGGCAAAGCCTATATTAGTCTTGCTGCATTCCCCAAAGTTTTTAGATGATCCCTACAGTCCAAGATTACATTATATGCAAAGCCTATATTAGTGGTAGCAATGGCAATAACTGATTTTTTGCAGTCCGTAACCACTGTAGCATTTAGCCCTCCTTGATTCCTCATCAAAATAAGACCTTCCCTAATCGCCCAACATTCAGCTCCAAAGGCAGAGTTGCACATAGCCAGTTTGCTCCTCCCTACTAACCATTTCCCATTCTCGTCCATATCACACATGATTAAGCTAAGACCTGCAAACTTCGAGCACTTGATATAATAATCTAAAAGATAGCATTTGAAACTTAACCATAATCATAATCATAACTACTCCTATAGCAGTAAGATCATTACAATCACAGCAACCATATCAGCAACACTAATGGCAGTAGCAATAGAAAACAAAAAAAAAAAAAAAACTAAGTTCCGTAAGGGCGCTTAAAGTGCTTAACCTGCCTAGCATCTACATCAGCAGATAACAATTGATTCGGACGATCGAGGTTATGCACTGCTTCATGTATATCCCGGTTGATTGCAAGATTACTATATGTTAAATATAAAGGCAGACAGAAAGATAAATCCCAGCTAAACAATAAAGAGTAGCTTCAATAACTGTCAATCAATACAAAGAAGCGAGCCCTCAGTATATTCAGATTCCGGCTTACTTCTATGCACATGTCAAACACCTCAAAGGCGATATTTTCACCTTCACAATAAGTAAATTAAGATTATGAACTATTTAGCCCATTTGTAGCTCCATTTATGTTACATGCAAAAAATCAGCAGTTAATACCAATCTAAAATACTTTTGTAGTTCATCTTACAATGCAGGCTACATCTTCGAGAGTTGAATTGTAATTCATAAGCCCTGTTTTCATTAAGTTACACCTTTACAACTTCTGGCAGGTAGGAAAAAAAAAAAGAACATCAACCTGGTACAAAAACAGAAAAATTACAAATTTATGCCATTCAGACAATAGAAGTGACAATATGTTCAATGCAAACTCCACAAATTCAAATGCATAAAATATACAATTCCAGTAGATTGGACCTATATCTTGTCATTCAACTCAAATTCTCTACGCGACCAATAACGTAACCTCACATCCAACTTGTGCATAGATAATCTTCTAATTCAATCATGATTTATCACCTTTCCTCTAAGAAGGAAAAACATGCGGATACTTCAAAGTCACCATAGCACTATATAGCACCAAAGTCCGTAATTTTCACTCTTTAGTAACTTGTGTATATTTCCCCCTTTTCTTTAGTCTACTATATTACTTCGTTAGATGACAAAATACAACACTTACCCTTAACGAAGTTAAGGAATTTGAAAGAAAATTGTAAAGAGAGGACTCCTTTAAAAGAAAGGATAAGTAGATACCTTATCAAGTTATCAAATGTCCACTTTTCCTTTCGCCTGGCTACTGCCTATTTCGGCTATCTGTACCAAGTTACCAGCCAATTAACCACACATCCCTATAAAAAAGTGAAAAAAAGAGTGGTAATTCTAAAGTTGAAAACACACGTACATGCAAAAAGGTTTTAATAAAAGGGTTAACACACAGTCTAATATTCTTTCATTATCAACTTATCCCCCACCATGCTCAAAGTTTCCATGTTTATTTGATGATTGATAATTTTTCTCTATCCTTGAAATGAAGGGATAAATAAAAAAAAAGAAAATAAATAGAAACCACAACACAATCAATTAGATTTTCAATCCCTATATTCAAACCTTGCACAACTTTACTTGCATTCATCAACCCTTAATGGTTCTCCACTACCAAAACTTCTAAAATTTTAGAGTTTGAGCAAACTGAAAAATGAAAAGTATATAGTAAAGAAATTATAGAATCAATAACAATGTAACAGAAGTTAAAATTTGAAATTTTTTACCTACAAAACATATCTCAAGATAAGGTAATAAATATTTTCACCTCTCTATGTTGTTTGTCGCCCCCTATCGTCTGTCACTTTCTATAAACAATATAGCAATATTTTAGTCCAACCATCCACGACAAATCCACAAAAACAAAATTTCTCATCGACACCATTATTTTTGCGCAGACATAAAAGCAGATACAAAAATTAAACCTTGTAAGCAATGGCGAGAGAGAGGCCAACAATAAAGAGAAAAAGGCATAATGAAATCCGGCAAGTGCGATCAATTCCATAGGGCGGTAGAGGCGGTTGCTCTTCGCCGGTGAGGAGTGTCGTGTGCTCTGCCATTGTTGTCAAGTCACTATTTTGGTGAGCAGAGAAAGATGGGGGATAGGAAGTTAACAGAGAGGTATGGGGATGAAGGGTAGATTGCATGCTAATTCTGGTGAAGAATCCAAGAAATATAAAGCGCAAGGTTCAAAGATACGGGGTTCATGGATAACTGGCTAACTACTTGGGCAATGAACATGATTCAGGATTGAAAGAGGAAGAGGGGGATAATATGAGGAAAAAAAATCACCATACAATAGTAAAAAAGAAATAATAATCAGAGAAAAGAGACTTACTCTTCAAAAAAACAAACCCCATAGCTTCGAAGAGTGTTTGGAGCGGTGCTCAGGGAGCTCTGTTACTGAAGTCATCACCGTTGTGCATATGTTGGTTGATGATGATAATTGATGAGATAAAGTGTTTGCTTGGAGGAAGGAATATGGGGAAAAGCAGTTTCAACACACTGTAAAATACTGGAGTTGGAGTAGAGGGAAATAGTGGGACTGGGAGAGTGGGAGGTTACATATCTGATTCTTTTGGAGGGAATTGCAGTTCGGCGGTTTTAGGGAGGACCGGAGGATAGTGGGAGGTATAGGTTTACTATAATACCCTTTACCGTGGTACTATATTTTACAACCACTAAGGGCATAAGCGGCAATACATTAATGTGACAACCATAAGGCATTCTCCCTTTATAATATAACATAGATTATTATATTTACTATTATTATTATTATTATTATTATTATTATTATTATTATTATTATTATTATTATTATTATTATTATAAATCAACGGGAAACAGTCTACGCCCCCACTCCTCTAGTAATAGCAAAGCTAATCCTATTGAAAAAATGAACAACAACAGTTGCACCAATATCGTGAGACGAATAATTTCTGAATCCGCTTGAACAACGCAGCAACATCTGCCTCTAATTCCCCAAATGAAGAAAATGAGAACGTTAGAAAACCATACCAATAGAATCATAATTGGCCTGATACTTGCCACGCTTTAAAGCAACAACGTAATTGGGATTTTTGATTCAATACTTATAAAATAGGTACATCAGTTCATGTAGGTCACAATAAGGTCATATTATTAGAGGGGCTTTTTAGTGGATTCTATCAATATTGAAGATTATACAAATACATATGAGAAGATAACCCTCAATTTTGTAGCACTACGTGGCACCATTTTATTTTCCAATATTGTTCGTGTAACTTTATAATAACTTGTTTGGCACTTTTGATGAACAAACTTTACATTGAATAAAACAAGGTGATTTCGCCACACGGCATCAATCACAATCAGACATCCCAGATTGGGTCAAGGGTGAAGACTTGATAAAATCCTCACACATATCACGTCCACCATCCCAAGAATAGAGCAACAAAACAGTAGGATGAAGAAGTCTAACAAGCCCTTTACATAACCAAATATCAATTTCTTTACTATCAGATTCCCTGAACGGTAGCACACATCAAAAAGGGTATTACGAACAATATTATGCCTATGTTTAATACCAACAATATCGGCACAAGACACAACATAATCTCCAAAAAAACACTTGGGAAAACCCTAGAGCAAGTTGAATACGGTCTAGATACAGAAAACAGAGGAATACCCAAACAATAAAAAAGCACGCAACGATAAGTCTTACAATTTATAGTCTGACCTAATTAATAAATCGGGACCACATGAAGCTAATCATAAGCATGACCTCCCTACTGAGATTCCCACATGTCCGTTTGGCGCAATGATAAAGAGAATGTGCTATGGAGTACCTCAATAGGCTGATGAAGAAAATGTAAATGCTGGAAAGTTTAGCTTTCATCTTAAAGACAAGAGGTTAGAAATAACACACATGAGCTTTGCAGGTGATCTGTTATTTTCCTGTAGAGGTAATGTAGAACCTATTGAGGCTATCCATGAGAGTATTGGTATTTTCTCAAGAGCATCAAGTTTACAAGCTAATATAGGGAAACGTTCCTTGTATTGTGGTGGCATTGGTGATGATTCTAAACATTTGTTGCTTAGTAGGCTGGGGCTGAGTGTTGGTATATTGCCATTTAAGTACCTTGCGGTACCTATGTCGTCTAAGAGGCTTAGTGTTGATTAGTGCAAACCACTTGTAGACAAAATCACAACGAGGGTTAAATATGGACAACAAAGCTTTATCTTATGTTGGGAGAAAATAGTTAGTTCAGTCTGTGTTGTTTGGTATACGGTCTTACTAGTCACAAGTATTTTATCTTCCTAACGAAGGTGATGACTGCAATAGAGGCTAGGCTAAGGTCTTATCTGTGGAGTTGTGCTGATAGTGTTATTAGGAAGTCTATAGTGAATTAGGAAGCATGCTGCAAACCTAGAAGCAGTGGAGATCTGAACATGGTCAACTTAATTCACTGGAACACTGTTGCAAGTCAAAGTTGTTGTGGGCTTTGGCTTGAAAAAAAAATGTGTCGTGGGTAAGATGGATTACTGCTTTTTATATGAAAAAGGATGCAAATGTCTGGATAATGAAAATTCCATCTACTGTATTTGCCTTTCTAGCACATGATGTTGTGAGATCTTGATAGGCCCTTCCGAGAAGGTATAATCTTGATCTCTTTGATGCTATGTAAAGGATGGTTAGGGTTAGTTTAATTATGCAAGGTGAAGTGTGACTTCCTTGCTTTAGTTTGTAATGTCTCACTTTAATTGAGTGGAAAGTCTCATTTTACAAAAAAAAAAATATTTAATTTTATCAATAGTGTCCCCTTATCATATAGTTTGGAGATGTCCTATCTCCATGTTAGTGCCGTACTCATATCCGTACCTGTTTTTTTATATGCGTGCAACCTAATTGTTAGTTTGTTAACTCAAGAAGATGAAGGTAGGTCATGAACAAACTATATGCTTGTATTCAATCTCACTAGAACATCAGAGGAAAATTATATGATCATATTCCTAGAGCTGGCAAGTTAACTCGACCTAGACATATAGTCTGAAACCTTGCTCGATACAACCGGAGAAACTCACCACCAAAAATGAACTTGGTTCAACCTGGTGCTTAACCAAAAATATAATCGACACATCCTAAAGTTTAGAACCTAAAACCGATCAAAAAGGACTTGAAACATGACCAAACCCGACCTGAACCAAAATAGAGGTTGAAACAAAAAGTTAAAGGAATCATAAGTGATTCACATTGAAGATTATTTTAAGTTTTTTTTTTTGTATAATGAATTTTTAATATTCCACAAAGTGTGGTCTAGAATGTTTAATAAAATTTTAATTTGAATATACTCCCTCCCATTCTCTATAAGCTTCCCACTTTCTATTTTGGTCCATAGTCACTATAAGCTTCCTACTTTCTTTATTCCCTTTTTAGCAAAAAACATTACAAGGCTATCCTAATAGTGTCTTCATATTTACATTTTATGCCATTATGTTAACTTTTTTAGATTTTCATAACTGAATCATTACCAATCATTTTATCCCTAACATAATTACCCATTAAACTCAACTAACTACACAACACACTCTAATTACTCCTTCCAAATCCCAACAACACACCCTTCACCATCTTCCCCTCACCATCTTCAACCTTCTTCCTTTTCCCCCACCCCCGACCTCCACCAAGCTATCCTTTCTTCCCCTCGGCTCCTCCCCTGCCACCACCGCATTCCGACCACGCCCACCTGTCCCCTACCCAACAACCGCCCATCCGACCCCACCCCACCCCACCCCATCACCTCCCGTCCCTTCCCTCTCTCCTCAACCCCTCCCATTTCGCCTCTTTCCCTTTTAGCATGGCCGTCGGATAAGAAGTTTTGATCGGATAAATGGGGCGGCAACGACGGGGATAGAACGAAGGCCATCCCACACTAGAGGAGATGTTGTCATTGAACTCCGTTAGCCGGGCAAAACGAAAAAAAAAGCCGCGATAGAAAAACTCAGATCTCAGAGGAAGTACGCGGAATTATAAAAAATGGAATCCGGAATCAGACTCGGAACGCATTTTCTGGTGGGAAGGGATATTTTTCTTGCCGGGAACCGTCGTCGGCCACAGGTCAACGGTAGTCAACCATTGGTCAACGGTCGTTGACCGGTGGTCAATGTTTGAATCCGGGCTGGCAGGGGCTTGGTTCAATGGTCCCATAACTTGGCTTCTCTCTCCTTCTTAAAGATTACCAAAAATCAGATCCCTCTCTCCTTCTAATTGTTTTACCCTTATTACCCACTTTGTCCTTGAAAAACTTGCCCCACTACCCACTATTCATTTGTTTAATACTTTTCCTTAAACTTTGTTCCAAAACAAAGTTGGAAGCTTATAGTGAACGGGAGGGAGTAGTGGATATTGTCTTGACACGAAACTAAGCTGACCCAAGATTGACCTGAGTGAATTCGAATCCGAAATGACTCGACTTGATCTAAAATGATCTGTTGTAACCTGTGCGTGAATATTATGATAACCCGACTTGAGATGACCCGATCCCAAACCCATATAACTCGTATGATTGCTACCTCTATGTGCCTTTGGTGGTTTTTAACCCGATCCATACCCTCTCAAACAAATTTACACACTCCCTCAATCAAAAATAGAAAATTTAAAATCTTGCCCCCTATTTTGATAGGCACACACACTTAGGGTCTTTTTGGTTTGGGTAAAAATGCCAAAAAAAATTGGTTTTCTAGTTTTCTTTTTTTTTTTTTTGTTTGGTTTGGACAGAGAAAATAATGTGAAAAATTTGGGTGGAAAATCATCTTCCTTATAGTAGATCTAATTTTCCCTCCGAATATTTGAAATGACTATTTTCCCTTTCTGTCTCTTCTCCCATAGTCTCACCTCTCTCTCTCTCTCTCTCTTTCTCCTTCCTCCTCCCTCCTTTCTCCTATTTTCTCTCTATTTTTTCCTTGTACAACCAAACAAATGAAAACGAATAATGAATCCATTTTTCTCATGGAAAATATATTCCATAAAAGAGGATTTTCAAGAAAATAAAATTTCTCTAAACCAAACGAAGCCTTAATGAAATTTGTACTTGGGGTGAAATTTTGCTTCTGCCCCCAGGCTAGGATAAAGGACGCAAACCGAACCAAAATTGACCCAAAATAGACCAACAAAAATGAACCCGATCCAAGAAAAGAACTAGCTCGAGTGGTTGAAGCTATCTTACCCCAATCATGAGGTTGTGGGTTCGATTCTTATCTTCGACTTTGTGCGCTCCTTTCTGAACAAAATAAAAAGAACCCGATCCAAATGACCCTTTGCCACACTTATGAAATTGTCTAGTGAGCAGTGACCAATTCTTGCTTACAGAAGAAATATGGAGAAACACCCAAAACCAAAACCAAAACCACCCCAAATATTCTGCCTAAAGTGGCCATGGGACACCCCTCAACACAACAACAACAAAACTCCATCACCCTGTGAATTCGACACACCATGGTTGTTCAAGTCTCTGCAAACCATTGGAAAACTCTCTTTTTCCATGATCAATTCAATCTCAAACCCTTCGAACAATTCTCCTCTAAACCCCTTCCAATTCAACACAACAAACAACGAGGTCTATGCAAGCAAAAACAGTTTAAAAGAGAAGTCATTGAAGAAGGGTTTGACCCCAGAAGAGCAAGCGGAAGCTGAGCAAAGAGCTTTCGCCAATGCGTTAGCAAGTGGGAAAGATGCAACAGTGATTGAGTTTTACTCGCCGAAGTGCCGGCTTTGTAATTCGCTTCTTGGGTTTGTTGGCGAGGTCGAGAGCCGGAATTCTGATTGGCTTAATATTGTCATGGCTGATGCTGAGAATGAGTTTTGGTTGCCTGAGGTATTTTTGTTTACCCTTTCTTGCTTTTTGTTGACTGTGGTTAGGACTAATTTGGGTTTTACCCGATTGGTGATTGTATTTGTTGAACAACATATGCGTGAAATTTTTGAGTACATTCAATGCAACAGTGTAATAGGTCGAGGATTTGTAATGGGAAGTATATGAAATAGGTACAAATGAATGCAATGCATTGGTTTTTTGTGAAACCCCGAAAGTCTTGGGAGAGACCTTCTACTAGTCTTGGTAGAGACCTTCTACTTATATTATAAAAGTAAACTGAGCCATACTGGCCCAATAAAGGCATGTAAATCTATATCTTGACTTAGGCTTCTAGGGAGTTTAAGTAATTTTAGCTTGTAAGTAGTTTGTCTACTTTTATAATAAAAGGTTATGGTCTTTTCTAAGAATTTGTGTTTGGCCAAATGCGATGTAACGTCATTGCCTTTTATGCTCAATGCGATGTGCCTTTGATGAGGCGCCTATAATGCACTTTAGGCATTGCTTTTTGCGTTTCGTTTAATTTCATGGTTGATGGGCTAATATGCATATTGAACTGTTGTCTTGTCCAAGTAAACTCTATGCAACAAGAACAATAACATTATCATAGTGTGTTCAATACTCCTCCTACTAAAGTGGGAGGTTGGTTGTATGCATCCTAGCCCCCTTACTATCAGAGATAGGCTGTTTCCAGTTGATCCGAAAGCCAAATTGTGCCAGCCATCTGCTAGTTCATTACATTGTCAGTGTTACGAGTTGTAGGAGTCGTTTTGATATACTTCATTATTCTGCAAAAGGATTGAACAATGCTTTTTGGGCTCTATCGGCAACTTACATTTCCAAGTAAACTATATAATCAGAGAATATCTGGCATTCTAGACCTTGTTTGGGTAAGGGATTTTCGGAGGAAGGGAGAGTGAGGGAATCCTCTTCCCTTGTTTGGGTAAAACGAAAAAGGGAAGGATCCATTTTCCATCCATGCTTAATAAGCAAATTGTTAGAATGATCAGGAAGGAAAATGGAATCCCAGTCCTTCTTTCCCCTTCCCTCTCTTGCTTTCCTTTGTCCTTTCCACTAATGTGGTTATCCGGGCAAACTTGTTGGATTTTCGAGGGCTGCAGCAGTGTTTTGTTGATTTTGTTTAGGCAAATGACAGAAGAAGAATGTCTAGATAATATTTTGCGTAAGGGAGCATAAACTAAGATATTTAACACAGAAATTTTTAGAGATGTAAGACCCTAGAGGCCTTAGAAAGCTCCTAACAGGGAGACAGTATGCTTTAATTAAAAAAGGAATTTCTTGTATATATTTTCTAGTTTGGTGTGTTTTGCTCATATGCTTGCAAACTATATTTTACAGTCATGAAGACCTACCAAAGGTCATTATAAAGGTCATAAACTTCTAACTTAATTCTGTTTTAACTCGAACCTTAGAACTGTTTTTTCAGTTCTATTTTTTTGTAGTGTTGGCAACCATTTCCGAACACTCCTCCTTGATGCAAATACTTCTTGCATTGAATCCCTTTCGTCTTGCTTTGCTTTATGATTTTGCTTCCATCTTGTCTTCGCCTTGCACATGATTGATTTAGTGTTGCTCCAGATTAAAGTACCTTTTTTTGGGTAATTACTCAGAACTTTATTGGGTCTAATTGTCACAAGGAAAAATTTACTCTGCCTTTCTTCTTTTTGTCTTAAGAACTTAGGAAATCATATTCCAGAACTTTTAATGAAAGAACTCTGTTATGAGAGAACCCGAGGAAATAAACCTCTTCATTTTGGTGGGTCTCCCATCTCTTTGGTGGACATTTTTAGCCCATTCTCATTTAGGTATCCATCCTGGTTTTCAGTTGCGGGTACTTAACCACAAAGGCTGAAGGTACTGTGATGTGCAATCACAATATCAGCAATTATTTGTGTGAGAACTAAACGTACTACAAAAATCACTGAATTGATGTTGCCCCTCCAAAAAAATGCTTTGGTGATTCCCTCAATCCATCATCACCTCTGATACCATGTTTTTATTTTTGAGGGGCGCAGCAGAATGTGTTTATTGGTTTTGTCTATGAAAGTAACAAACAAAGAATGTGAATTATGTGTTGCATAAGGGAACCTAAAACTAAGATATTTAACATAGAAATCTGTGGAGATGTAAGACCCCAGAGGCCTTGGAGAGCTCCTAACAGGGCGACAAAATGCTTTATGAAAAAGGGAGTTTCTTGAATATATTTTCTGGTTTGCTGTGATTTTTAAATATGATTGCAAGAGTGTAATATATCAATCATGAAGGAATACCAAAGGTCATCATAAAGATTGCTATGAACTTGTAGTCATGAACTTCTGATTTTTCTAACTCAACTCAATGAGCAATCTTAAAGGTCTCAAAGCTTAGAACTTCTTTTTCAGTTTTAGTTGTAATTTGTAGTGTTAGGCCTGTTGGCATTAGATTTCCAACAAAGCTTTTAGTGTGTCCTGTATAGAATACTACCCTCATGTTTGGTTAGAAATTCATTGTCATTTAGTCATTTTGTGTGCTTTAATTGTGCAATTTCTATTGGTACAGCTTCTTAACTATGACATCAAGTATGTTCCTTGCTTCGTGATGTTGGATAAACATGGTAGGGCTTTGGCAAAGACTGGTGTTCCCAGCAGTCGGCTGCATGTGGTGGCAGGCATTTCACATCTCCTTAAATTAAAACGCCCTCTGAGCAATTGAATTGTTAAGCTTAAATATGCTCGCTTTAGACTGATGTAATATGCTATGGCTCCTCGACATGATGTTGTGAGGGTACATTTACCTTGTGAATCCTGCTGGAATGTAGTACATAAATCCTAATTAAAGAAAATGTCTTCTCAAGCCTAGTTTTCATTATGTACAATGTCCATGTAAATGCTCGGTTCTTATCAGCTCCATGCTGGAACAGTTTTTAATTCTATTATGTTCTCCCATTCCCACGCCTCTGTGATTTCTCTTGGGATATCACCCTGGAGCCTGAGATCAAGGGTTCATCCGGAAAGGGAACCTAAAACAATAGCGTTTAAGTTTTTGTTTACGCATTGTGTTTACTCCTTATGAATGATTCTGATGCCTTTTCTGTTTTGGTCTTGTCTTTATTTGGTAGACCAACACCATTTGCCTTTGAGCCTATCTTCTCTTGGTTTTTCTAAATATTTTGTTCTATGTGAATGCGAGATTTACGATATAAATAAATTGTTGACAAGTACGTCATTACCTTTAATCCTTCATATATGTTTGAGATGTTTATGCAAACCTTTCTTGGGTATGAATATGTTTCCGGCATGGAAATTATTCATATTAAAGCTAGTAAACAATGGTTGTAGCAGCCTAGGTGAGGCTTGCAAGGAGAGGACTTAGTTTTAATGATATCCGTGTCTTTCTACCACTTATTTAGATGTTGTTCATTCGCTCAACATGTTTGGAAATCCTCATAGCTAGGGCTAAACATTCAGACTAGTAGTCTGATTCAGATTGAAATATGGATTATAGATATGTTTACTTTCTTTTGGAAGCTACCAGAGGGTAAGAAGAGGATTTCGAGTTTTTGATGTTTGTCTCCACCCTATGGTCTATTTCAAATCAAATGAATAATTGGGTTTTTAATGGTAGTGAGGCTAGGCTGGATTGGATACTCTGTTAGGTTCCAATTTGCCGCAGGATCATCAGAAAGCAATGGATTTGAGGATCTGGAGACAAGAGAATGACATACCCTTTGGTTCTAATTTCCATACAGAGATCTGCTCGGCAAGTATTGGTCTCAAAAGAAATTTGACTCTCAAAGGAGCAGTGTTGTAAGTTGACGGGACATGCAGTGCTAAGGAGGACCTAGCAGTTGTTGCCTTAGTTTAGGCCGAGTCTGTGGATAGTAGGTGGCAAAATTTATTGTTGTTACGGATTGTGTGGAGCTTGTCCTTATCTTGGCTAGTAAAATTGAGACTCCAATTGAGGTAAAGTGGAATGCTCAAAGGCCAAAGCATCAAGAACATAGGAAGAAGTTTGCATCTTGCGAAGCGATCAAAGTAGATTGAGGTGCTGTCCAAGAAGCTCATGACCTGGTAAAAGTATAAGGAACCTGGCTCCATAGGTGGTTTCTCTTAGACCTGGCAAAATTGACCCAGA
>CAAKMY010120624.1:0-12799 GCA_901111285.1 Corrigiola litoralis | reverse complement strand
GGTATCACTACCAAAGGCAACAATCCCTACAATTTGGGCGGATATCAAATTGTTCGCTTTGGCCGGAGGGCGAGAAAGAGCAGAAGCAGTAGCAGTACATCCTAGATCCCCCCAATTTACAATAGTTTCGAGAAACAGAATTTGCATTATTAACAAAGGAAAATGAGCATGCCATATGTAGGAGAGTTTAAGATACATCATGCATGGTACTATGGTAGGCTGATAGCTTTCCAATAAGACCTAGCTAAAGTTTTGCACATGTGAATATTTTTTTATGGGTGTGTAATGTGCACACAAAATCGCGGATAAGAATCAAACCTCCAACCTCCTAATTAGGATAAGAGAGCTCTAACCACTTGAGTTAATTCTTTTCTTTATGAACATGTGGTGAATATAATACGTACACCTTATGCTATCCCAAAACATGCTACCAGCCTGCCATGATCGTTTTATTAAATATCAATCGACATAGTTATTCTAATTCTCAATATCTATGAAGAGGCTCCTGCTTAAGTGTATAAAGAGGTTGTTTTCAGTTGACCCTTGAATTGAACTGCAACGTAATGTGTTGTTACTTCACGATAAAAGAAGTGGAAAAGGTTATACGAGTCAATTTAATCCAAATGAGAAAAAATCACCAAAGTTCCTTGACATGAGCAATCAAATAGGGTACATAGACCTTACTACGCAAATGCAAAAGAGAGGTAAGGATAAAAGGATAATGCAGGGCATCATATATGAGCGCCTCATGATGATAAAACTGCCAATACACATTGAATATGGTACGCCAATTTTGATTAATACAGTCAATTTTTTCGATCAAATTTTAGAATTATATATTGAAAGACTAAAATGCCAAAGAATAGGTTGATCTTCTTTTATGAAATACTTCGTACTACATATGCAAGTACACAAGAAACAACCGAAATAAGAAAATAATACTAACCTGAAAATGTATCTTCTGTGCTCAAATTTTAAGAAGATTTTTGTTCCAAGGTCAAGGGCTAAGTAAGGGTACGTAAACAACTTGTGCCTTTTCTTCTGGTAGAGGATTGACCAGAGATGGGACAGAACCCCTAGAAGAAGAGGTAAGTAAATAGAAAAGAGAAGGCCATTTTGAGAGAAGGGTTCCTGACTTCCTGGTCTCCAAAACCTCCTTAATTTCTATTTTTAACATGTACCTGTTTGTGGTTTATGTGAAAATACACAGCTAATGTTACCTTTGTTTACAGGGACGTCATATTCTAATTTTAGGCATGAATCAATGTCTGTATGCAACTTTCATGCGTGCATCTAGGTAGAATGCTTTTTTGGGTTG
Source organism: Corrigiola litoralis (assembly GCA_901111285.1). Lineage (NCBI taxonomy): Eukaryota > Viridiplantae > Streptophyta > Magnoliopsida > Caryophyllales > Caryophyllaceae > Corrigiola > Corrigiola litoralis. Next base: position 11,481 of record CAAKMY010120624.1, on the reverse strand, counting down.
CCAGAAACAATAGTGAGATGGTCATGTTAGTCACTCTTAATGCACCCCTGAAACTAGTATAGGAACCCATTATGATCGTCATAGAACAAAGTTATGAAGTTTACTAAAGAAGAAAGGATGATATTCCCATCAAACTCTTGCTAGCATTACAAATAACTCGAAACACTTGTATTGCCACATTATTCCATCAAACTGTACGAGGAAGGGATGACACACGGACGAAAAAGCTGAGATTTAAAGGACCACATCCCTCAAGAACACAAGAGATCAATAATATGAACTGTCTCTGCATTGATCAGATTACAAAAAACCAGCTACAAAACTCAAACACACCAGCTACAAATACTACAAGACCAGATAATTTTTCTTTTTTGCTTTCTTTTCCAAAGATAAAAACTAAAGGCCAAATGTGGTTATTCAAGAAGACGAAAACAGAAAGGCTTCACTTCTGCCTTTTGTATATTTTCGCCAAGAATGACTTCAGAACCGCCTGCACGGCGTTACTGGGGTGTGCTTCGATGGAGCTGACCAGCTTTTCATAACTCTTGCTCTCGTACTCAGCAAAGACGCCCTGCACAAAATATCACAAATGTTAGAAAAGCGACAAAGGTCAAGATAATAGACACCTTCGATTCAAAGTAAGGGAGAAGAAAAAGAAATGACCTGGAGATTGAGTTGATTATAGAGTTCTTTCACTTTTGCCACACACACTGGGTCTTCTTTACCGTAATTCGCCTGAAAAGTCAATTTTCCTATGAGCACAGAGAAATTGACACTAGCTCATGAATGCAGGAATATGAAAAGTCTGGGCTTACATGTAAGACTTTCTTCTGTTCATCATCACAAAGCTCCAGAGCTTTCACAACCAGCCAAGAACACTTGTAATCTTCAATATCCGTTCCAATCTAAAATAATAGAAAACCATAATATCAAGACACCTAGATAACACACATGTAACCGTGTAAGCCCAGGAACGTAGAAGGTCTGAGATGAAAGTCACCTTGCCAATAAACTCAGGGTCTCCGAAACAATCAAGATAGTCATCCTACAAATAATGACACTAGCATCAAACATTTGAATTGAACAGGAAATTCCATAAAGAAGAATTCGTACACTGCATCAAGACTCAAGAGAGGTATCATAGATTTAAACTGGAACATGATGTAACATTAATGACTCACCTGCACTTGAAAATATATCCCCATGTCAACCAGTATGTTCTTCACATCAGGATGGTCTTCGAGCTTTTCGCCAGACATAAGCAAAGCACATGCAACCTGTGAAAAAAGGAGAGGTTGGAAATATGTCAAAACAGGATAGACTAAAAAATTAAAAATTGCAGTAACAAAGCATCAAGAATGGAAACTGTTAATAGCATTCTCTCACTCAACCCCCTCAACAAGTCCATACTGAAGATGAACCTAATCCACTCTTTCCCGGACGAGCATGACTCTTATAATATTCATCTCAGATGTCACAAGATGTGGTCCCCCCCCCCCCCACCTCCCGCCGGCCGCCACATAATTCTGAATTTTAAGAAGCTATAATCGTAACATTAAGCATTTTGGAGCTCAGGAGTTAAACATTGACAGAACATGCGAAGCTGAACTGAAATTCTAAGAATATAGCATAAGCAAGCCCAAATAACTTCCAAGATGCACATGCACAATTACACGCACTTTTCCTGGTGAAAATCAACAAAAGGTATATTGAGAGGAATTCTAAGCTCATGGTTTTGATAGAAAGTACGCCTATAATACCAGCAGTTCTAAGCTCAACAAATTAAGCCAAGACCACCTAGTTTTTCACAGCATAACATGTCTACAACTATACATAACATTGATAGAGAAAAAAAGGTCTAAGAATCAAACTTACAGACAGATAGAATGAGTAGTAAGCAGTTTTGTACTGAACAATGCGGCGGTGACTGCATCAGGACAAACCAGCTTAGAAACATTACTAAAATACAGAACTAACACTATGAAATATCATAAGAGGAGGTTCCTTTAATTTCCACTCACAGATCCAAAGAATATTTAGAAAGATCTTTTTCTCCTTCAATAGTGGTGATCAGATCAATCATCTGTCCAGAGGCAGTCTGAAATTCTACCTGAAACACATGGAAAAACATCAAGCTATCAGTACAAAGTCATAGTAATGATCTCTTGCCAGCAAACCTGACTTGGGGCCATTACCTCGTTAAACAGGTCCAACAAGTCAACGTAGTACTTTTTGTCCCTAAAATGATTCTTGAGAATTCTCGGGATATGGTTGCGAAGTATTATACCATCATTGACAGCAATCATACCAACCTGAAAGAGACGAGAGACTTCCAATTTATAACAGATTCTGAAGGTCATAGAATTTATGGGATAGGGGATCTTCTCAGCAAAGCAATTTTTCACACCGGATGCCCACCTTAGGAACTCTGAACCAACAAGGCTGACCACGCCTCGTATGAGAATTGTCCATAATGTCATCAAGTACAAGAAAATACGCTTGAAGCTGAAAAGAATCAAGGAACAAAAGGAAAAATACATAAATCAGTTCTAACATCTTTTTTGGTTTCCATGAAAACTGAGAAGCTTCATGGTTCTTATACTGTTATACAATCAGCGACTGTGCACTCCTCCCAGAGAAGCACTTCGCCGCCTAATTCTAACGGTAGTCTCTTACCCAAGGAATACAATTATCATTTAAACTCTGAAAGTAGAGGGAAGATTGTGATCGAGGGTATGTTTATATTGGCACAGGATAAAGTTCAATGATATACCCACTCAATGCACCATCCCAGTGCAGAAGCAAGAAAGATTTCATCATCAGTCAGGTCCTGTCCGTCCTTCAACAACTTGTAACTGTCAATAACAGAAAGTCCTCGATTCAACTTCCCTACCAGCCACAAAGTCAGTAATATTTCGTAAGTATCATAAGTAGATACAATCATACAAAAGTAAAACTAAGGTCTTCTTCAGTATTCATGAAGGTGCTCAATGTTTTTGGAATCTATGACACTCATGCTTTATTTGTCAAATTAACATCTTTTAAACATCATATACTAGAATACCTGAGAAAACATATATTGAACATCATCTCAATTCCTCACAGGTCGATTAATAATACAATACAGTAAGGTACTGGTGACATGGTGAGATAAATTTCAGAAGTTTGGGTTACAGTTTGTCAGATTGGTTTATGCGTTGACAGTGGTGACACCAGATTTGCAAAGAATAGGCGCATCTCTCCAGAATTCATTACATCATCAAAATTAACATGTCGCGAAAGGCATTGTATAACCTTAGTCTTAAATCAATTAGAAACCATTTTGACTTAATTATCATTTTGTAATTAGTCGGGATCACAGACAACATGATGATCTTAAACGATTGTATAAAATTTCTTAAATGAAAGATAACAGAACCGGACAGGACACAGAATAAGGAGGCAGAAGAATCAAATGTCAAATATTCTCAATCTGCACTACAAGGCCCAACATGCATAAAGCAGTACAAACTTGCAAAGAGAAAAGGCTTCAAGATTCCTTACCTCCTGGAACATTGTAGTCCAGCATCTGCAAACAAAGCACAAAAAGAGCATTTAATTGACATCATCACCAGAGAATCAGAAATTCTATAGTGAAAAAAGCAGGTTCAAATTAATTGCTGTGATAGAATCTATTCCTTCAAGTGACAGAAACTTGTACTTCTCTGTCATCATCTTTAAGAATCATAGATTATGATTTGGTACTGTCACTCCCTATCATAAGTCACCCACTTTTCTACCAACCTCTTCTATGTTACTCATTACTGAAATAAATTCAACCAACTTCCCATCCCCACCAAAAAAATGAAAATGAAACTTAAATTATTTCATTGATAAAAAAAACAGTAAATATTGAAAATAAATTAAAAAGATCAGGTTTCTGTTGAAACCAATGCACATTTGATCAATGAATTAGCTTTATCAAAATTTCATATAGATCAGCTCACTAAATAATCCATTTATATTAATTACCAAGAAAGCATTATATTAAATAAAAAATATAATAGTTAATTTTTCAAGGATCAAAATTTGGTAATCAAAACAATGCACATATGATCAAAAATATATCTTTGTTTACTGAAACTCAGCTCAGTAATAACCCCATCACAATATTATGATCAATAAAGCATACTAAAACCCGGTACAAACAAGGAAAAAGATCAGAAATTTGTCTACAGAACAATGCACATTTGATCACTGAACTTTCTCTGCTTTTTCCAGCTCAACTCATCACAAAACCCAGCTAAAACACTTGACTCAACTGAAAATCAATAAAGAACCCATTTTTCCATCCAAAAAAAAGCAACTAATGATCAATGCCAATCAATCAAAAACTCCCAGATCAAAAAACAATCCAAAGTTGACTAATCACTCATCAGAAGCACAAAAATTGATAATTAGTAATGCTGATCATCATTATCAATACACTTATATACAAAAATAAGATAATGTGCATAACTACAACAACCCAATATGGATCCCGCGTTAGGTCCTAGCAAAGGTTTTAGGATGTACGCAACCTTACCCCTAACTAACCAAACTCATGAGAAGCACATAAAAAGTTGGGAATTCTAATCACCATCATATCAATATAATAATAAATGAAATGTGCAAAATTATAAAAATCCAGTAAGGATCCTATTCTAGGCCAATTCGGCTATACGCAACCTTACCCCTAACTAACCAGAATGACTATCCACTCATCACAAGCACATTAAAACTCATATAATAATAATAAACAAAATGTACGAAACAACAACAACCCAATATGGATCCCACATTAGCCTATGGCCCGTAGGTTCGGGTCAGGCTGTACGCAACCTTACCCCTACGAACCAGAATGACTAGTAGAGAGACTGTTTCCGAAAAACAAAGAATGCAAATATAAAAAGAAATTAATGATTACCCGCTCAACCCATTGGCGAGAAACATCTGTCCATTCAAAAGCAGGGTCACTAGTAAGCTCAGATTTTAGCACTTCATAAGCTTGCAAGAACTTTGACCTTAGATCACTCATTTTCTTCTCTTTTTTGTTGGTTATAATATCTATGCTCCACACTAGTACTACTAACTCTACTCTTTTCTTGTATGTGATTGGTTAGAAATGAGAGAAAATAATGAGGTGGGAAAATGGGGTTTTTATAAATGGACGTTGGGAGAATTAGGAATCACAAAATCAAAGAAAAAATTGGTGTGTTTTTCACTTTTTCATGAAAATATGTGGCGAATCAATATTATATATGTACAGACACTGGTGTAATATACAGTGTGTATATTGTATGGTTGGATTATTATAAGTTGTTCGTTATGACCCCAGGTATTGGGGTTATATTTCAAGTTTGCCACTTGGGTGTATTCACATTTTATGGTTCGTACTTCACAAGTCATGAATCAGATAATAGTGTAGAAATGTTATGTTCAGCCTCGAGGGAAACGTGCAAGACTACTCTTTTGGTCTTTTCTAATCTTTTGGTACGATTTTTTTTTTTTTTTCTAATGCTCTCTTGTTAGTTATGGTTGGTAGGAACTAGGAACTCACTGAAAATTATGCAGATAACAAGGTTAACACAATGATTAGGAGTTTAACCTGTTAAGAGGTTAATCGAAATTCATATCCTCTTTTTCTCGCAGCATTAGCTATTTTCATGTATTTTAAAAAAATGAAATGAAATCGTTTGATTTTAAGTTATGAAAGTTTGTTTCGGTTAAATTGAATTTTATGATAGTGGTAATATGAACAATACTACTACGTCTTAATTTGTTATTATAAATGAGCTAAGTCCCACCTTCATCAATTGATCCATTTGGAACTTTTTTGACAATCGTAATAGATCCCAGTTGACTTAAAGGCATTATAGCCAAGTAAATAGTGGCGTAGTTGTTATTTCAGACAACAATGAGGGCCTAATGAAATTACAAGTGAAGATGGGCCATGAATCATGAGTTAGCTGGGCAAACGAGGTGTTTTCCAAGTTTGCCAAATAGCACGTGGCCCACGGGGTCCTCGGGCTCCCAAGGGATGTCGTTTAATGTATGGGCTAGTCAGATCAGGTCAACTGTTGCCTATTAATCAACATTTTATGCTGAGTATTTCCTGACTAATTTTACTGGATGTCAGGTTAAATCTGCGTGCAAGATTTACATCTGCATGTGGTTTTTGACTTCTTTTGCCAATATTACAAAAAAATTATAAATAATATGAAAAAGCTTTTGAACTTTCTAATATAAAAGAAAATTATCTCTATTTTTTATGGTGTCAATGTAATAGATACAAAAATGGATACAAGGGCCCCAAAAATTTTCCTTTACTATTTGGTTGTTATTCATTTCAAAAAAATTCTTTATACTTATGTAAAATCTAGTGACAATTGAGAATAGCATTCTCGTCGCCCCCTTAGAATTTTTTCTTTTTCTCCAACACTAAATAGAGAACAAAAAATTAGATCATCTTGAAACATAACATATATTGCATACACTCATGTGTATGTACGTTTATGTATACCTTTGAGTATTTGTAATGTATCTTTAAAATATAACAATACTCTTGAGTGTATGTACGCCAATATATGTATATCTTTGAGTATTGGTAAATTGTAATGTACCTTTGATTTGATGTGTATATGTGTAATGATTTTCATGCATGCAAAGTAAAAAAGTTTCATATATCTTTTTGGAGCCGATGTCATCAAGATACGAACAATTTTTAATCATCATACCACTAAAGACTGTACAATGATTATAAAGAGGGAATAAAAATCGAATGAAAATGACATTCACATCAGCACGTTTTTCACCAATGCATTAAGACCTCATAGCATTGAATTACCTTAAGATAAATACCTTATGAACTTATGATAATACGTAGTCATATTTAGATACCTAACAAAGTAGCTAGGATCATCTAATCAGGGAATCACATATACTCCAATGTTAAACTACAGGGAGCACGGCTCCCACTAACGCAGCTAGATTGGATTTGCTTCCGAAATTCCATTTTAAATAGCCAATCATGTGATGTAGTGGAGGTACGAGCTCTCCCACTACTATGGGCAAAAAGAAGATATGCTCTGATTCCTACTGCCTCTTTCCAGCTTATGCACCAATATATGTACTAATAATTTTCGTCGTCTACTGCCCTACGCATTTTATAAAGAGACTCATCTTTTAGAATATGCCTGATCACATTTCTTACATTTGATATTCCTAGTACACTGGATCATAATTTATCGGGTTGGAGTAGCTGTCTGCCTGTCCAAGATGATTATGGCCAGAATTACATTATACTCGTTTTGAGTCTTGTCTGTAGCCTTTCACTCTTTGATACCAATATCAAAAGGAGGAAAAGTTAGTTTTCAGGGTAAAAGGAGGAAGTGTTTGATCAGAAGCAACTAGCTAGCTGCCTAGCTTTATGTCGTGTATATTGGACAAAAGTCATACTCCATAAAAGTTTGGATTTCATAAAATGAATCCAGAAAAGTGCCTTAATAATCTCATACGCGATAGGACATAGATGTAGGCAATGAGAATTGATGCATTACTCCCCCTTTTAACCAAGTCTACGAAAAATAAAAAAGTGATAACATTTACAACACCTTAATCTGTACTAATAGGTTAAGATTACAGACCTCATGACTCTAAAGTCTAATCCATATTTTTTAACTACTATGATATCTAACATATAACTGTACATATCTAGCTAGTGGCTCCATTGATAGAGAAATTATTAGGTGGTCGTGTATCTAGCTAAAAACTCTATTTCTTATTAAATAGAAATGATCTCTCAACTATCGTAAAAAAAAAAAAAAAATACATATCTTGAGCTTTTATTATTCAATCCAATCTATCTTTCTCAAACTGACACACTCTCAAGAAAAGTACTACCTCCATTTTCACCCCTTTATACCATTCAAATTCCTCCTTACATATTTTGAAAAGTGTAAAGAATTGGTGAAAAATTGGAAAGAGTAATAGCGCTAATGTTTTACGCAAAAGCAAGTAAAGGTAACTCCACGCACTTGTGGAAGGGCATTTCATAATATAATTGAGAGTTCATGATTTAATTATTTATCTTGCAGTGTTGAAAGCAAAAATATCTACATTCTAAACCCGAATTTAAATTTAAAACAAGTAATAACATATAAGTACATGATTTATTTACTTATGATGTATACTGTATATGCTGTACAAATCTTGATCCACACAAAAACACCAAGCTTCTTAACACTAACTAACCTACAAAAAAATATACTGTACAACATGTACATTTTAGCGAGATATGCTAATACTGTATTTGTTTAATTAATTTAGCGAGATGCTAATACTGTACAACGTGTATGAACCCCATGTATAATTGTTACAGAAAGAGGAGGGTTTAAAGGAACATGTTCATCACTGTATTTCATGTTTCACCTATCTAGTCCTTGTTTACATAAAGGGCAGCATGATATGATCTTGAGCCATTGGTCGACGCATCTTTGGTGGAAAATATGAGAACATGGCAATTGTCTGATTTCTTCCTTGTCCATGTACTTGGCTAGGCATATACAACATTCCTGTAAGCATAGATACATAATACATTAGTGAGAGATATAGGACACTAGTCACACTATGTTACTCAGACTCTAAGAAGAGTGTCCGACACGAGCCAAGGTTCCAACAATTCAAAAATTTAGAAACCTAAGCTGTTGTAGACTATAGAGTGTTTAACTAGAATGTCTGTCGGGAGATCGAGTGTCGTGTCTGACAAGGGATTATTTGGAAAAGACAGTGTTGAGTAAGAGAGGAATGACATACTGCTACAATACTGTCTTTGAAAGAGGATGAATTCCCAGGCTCTGAGCTGCTGCTCTCGACTTGTTTATACCTCCAGCAATATAACTTGGATATTTGATCATCCGAGGCCCCCTTTTCAGCATAGCCCAAGCTCATATTATAGCCAATGAAGCTACTAACTAATGGAACACAAATGCAAAGCAGAAGAAAAAGAAGTAAGGGGAAGGAGTAGGCAATGGCATTCCAAGCTAGTATAGTGATGCAGAGGAGGTTAAGCTTTGGAGCACGATTGAAGGATCCGAAGCGAGAGTCGAACATCCACACATTGCCCATAACAAACCACATTGCAAAGAATAAGTCCAGAAAGGCCCTGCATTTGTTCACCAAGCGGAAGCTTCTGTTCGTAACAAGAAGCACCAAAAAAGGATTAGTCCATCTGGCTCAATCTTATCTAGTATCTACAAGACTGTATTGCAGGCAGTTCTCTTGGTAATGTGGGACTTCGGATTGTGAGAAGAGCAACTCAACCAAAAGTCGATGCAAATTGTCAAGGCCTAATCAATGGTTATATCCTAATACAAATATGTATGAATTCAGTTGCGCATGTAACAATTTTGGTATGATGCAAATTACATGGGGTGATTAAAGGTAGGCCTACTACATATTGGCGAGACATTGTCTAGCTCAAAAGGGTATGATTTCTATAATTCTATGTTATGCTAGACTGCCGGCTGATTTTGAGATTTTATATGCAGTTATTTATGGTTGATTAGTGTATGTGAAGCACAAACAGAATTAGTACCTTGAATCTTCATTACTTCTCTGTTCTTCCAAATCAACACGGCTGAGCTCATCATCTCCTTGTCTCAAATTGTAATGCTTATACCTCCAACAGAGAATGAGAAGGTTCATAACACAGCCGAAATCGTATCCGACAATCCATATCTTCATAGGCCAAACAGGCTTCTCTTCCTTAGAAAGGGAGAGTGTGATCAAGGAGAAGCAAATTTGGACCAAAAGGGCTAAACATTCCATCATCATCCAAGCACTAGAATTAAAAGGATTAGCACCAAGATGAGAACTTGACCCATTTTGGTAGTGGAAGACCCTTCTTAGGAAACTAAACCACTTTGCCCTTGATACTTTCATTGCCATCCTAACTATCATTGAAGGCTGCGTTGCTCGTTCTGGCCAAATTTGATCACTTACCGTAACTTCATGCAGTACTTCTTCCGCTCTACCATCCTCATGCTGATAACTCGACGAAGAGAAATGCACATGCTTTGTCAAACTCAACTTCATAGTAAAGAAGAAATGGAGACTATTCGCCTAAAGGAGAAACTCGATGATCGAGTTTAATTGATCAAAACTCACTCTTGGCAAGGGAGTTTTTAACATTGGTTTGCCAAAGATTGAGCTTTGAAGGTTAAGATAGGAAGGTGAGGTTGGGTTTTAGATGGTGACCAACAAACCAACAGCCCTTTTGCTTTGATGCCAAGGGAATTTCAGAAGTTATGTTGTTATCCATAAGAGGAATGGGTGAGGTAGGATGGAGAAATAGACACAAAGAGAGGAATCTAAAATAACAGTTGGCCTAACGAAGCTTGTTGTTTATTAAAGCAAGAAATCAGTAACCGAAAGCTATTGGTTTGGTTCTTCTAACACAACCAATATATTCACCTGAGGAGTGAGGATCAAGGTTGACTTGATGGTCGAGATTTTTACTTGACAGAGGTTGTTCCATGTTTGATGCTTATATATTCCCTCCCTTGCAGTGTTAACTGTTCCAATGTACTAAAAGAAAAATTATATATCCACCTTCTTTCGTATGCAATTGAGCTTAAAAATTAGTTAGAATCTGGGTGTGATTCTGTTGATGGAGTTGTCAGAGATGCTTTATCAATTAAATAAAAATCAATGAATAAATGATTAAATATGTGTCACTTTTAGTAACTTAATTAATGAAAGGTGAATGAGGGATATTGAGGTTTTGGCGGGCATGGTGGGTGTTTAAAGAGCTGAGTTGGCCACCTAATATATAACCAGAATTTTGGATTATGATGCTTCATATTCAGGACGAAAAGCATGCCCTTATGATATTTGGACCATAATCAGTCTATTGTAGATTTCCTTTTCTTCGTATGCATGTCCTTTGTCACAACCATTGATTTCCTTTATATACTGCTAATGAGATTTGAGTCAATGAATGTTCATTTTTTTTTTGCATATAAAGAGTCCGAAGGCTTAGGATGTTCTATTTATATCACAAATATTCGCAGCAACAATATCCTCAATCTCTAAAGAACAACCATATATCAACCCACAGCTTAGTAGAGTAGTTGGTTTGGTTGAGATGAGACATAATATAAGCTGTTACATTAGCCTCCCTAACAACATGCATGGGCGTGTTCGGAAAAACTAGATGTTTAAGTAGATGCTAATTGTTCGAGTAGATGGTAACGTTTTTAGTAGATGGTAGCTGATGATAGGTAGATGGCAGTATTTAGATGACAAGCTAGCTGAGTTTAATTAATGTGTTCGGCACAAGTAGCTGTTGAGTAATCAAAATGACTTAAAAGGACATTGATCCTTTTATATTTGTTAATTAAAATGATTATGAGCATATATATACGATATATTACATTGTTTATTACATAATATATGATAAAA
>CAAKMY010120582.1:0-15195 GCA_901111285.1 Corrigiola litoralis | reverse complement strand
CTTTTCTTGGAGCCCATTGACTTAGAAACTCCACAGTTAAGCGTGCTTGGCTGGGAGTAGTACAAGGATGGGTGACCTCTTGGGAAGCTTCTCAGGTGTGCACAAGTGAGGACAAAGTGCACTGAAAAGACCAGTGTTGGTACAGTGGGGTCAGTACACAGCCTGGAGAGCCACATTTGGTGACATTGACCATCCCGCAAGGGGTTGGGGTGTTACATAATTTGTTCCCTCAAACAATGCATTACTTTTAGGCTGACATGTACATCTATTTGAGGACGCCTGAAGGTAGTTAGAGCAACTCAAACACCAACAAGCTTCTAAACATTCATCCACTAGATTCGTTTGGTATTGTTTTTTTTTTTTTTTAAACTATCAGTTTTTAGTTTTTTGTTTTGAAAACTAAGATTCATTTTTTGAAAACCAAGAAAAGTGGTTTGCAGTTTTTGATTGTCAATTTTCATTTTTGATATGATATTAACAGTTATTTTCTGGTAAACATTAAATTTTCATACATAATCATTAAAAACTGGAAAACCAAAAAAATTGCAAATTGCATCTATACCGAACAAGCCTGCTACTTAACCCGATGGTGTTTGGTCATGAAGATGCCACTCTTCTTAAATAAATTCTGCATCGTATATAGCATCATATGGTTTATGGACACGAACGTATCTTTTCTTGTTCGATCCATAGTATGTAAGATTTCCCATAATAAAGCCAGACACCATATGTGCTTGAGAATGTCTTTTACATAAGTGAGAAGCACCATAATTAGAAATTGTTCCTCAAGCTTGTACATGACCTCCCATCTAGGGACAACAAAATCTTTCCTTTAATGTCAATAAAAACTTTTATATGGCTGACATCCATCGTAACATGCATCTACTTTTGTACCAAAGAAAAAACAGCATTTAGTCTTGTACATTACTTATCCTCTTTGGCTTAAAAAATCTCTCCTACAAGTTTTCTGAGCTGTATCAATACCCAATTGAGTAACAATGCCTTATTTACGTGCCTGTCTTACCGAAAGTTCTCTAGATTTCTTTTTACATGAAGCTGATTTCCCTCAAAATAAAAACACAAAAATATATAATTCAACAAGACCCATAAATTTTCATTTTAGTGACTACAAGATGGATTACCTTGATATTAAGAACTCTAACTTTGTGTCCATGATAGCTAATATAGAATGACACTCGAAAGAATTTGCTAATACATTACTTTCCATTGTTGTAATTGAAAGACATTTTATAACGGTTAAAATTGTAACTTAATCTACTGGGCTTCACTTGTGTTATGCGTACAAGAACCTTTAAACATACTTTTATTCTCATATTCCATATAAAGCATAAATTGGTAAGCTTGTGGATAATGCTTTGAAGGATTTAGTGTAGGCACAACAGTGCCGAGCCCCTCCATAGGTTGAATAGTCCTTTGTGTGTAATCACTTCTTTCATTACAATAAGCCACCACTTTTCCGCCTAAGTAAGATCTTTAATTGCAATCTAACTGGCATTGCACCAACCTCAATAGTCAAGAGCACTTATAGTCCCATACCCATGAGGGCCCCATCACTTTTGGGACAATTTTACCCTCGCTTTTTATCAAAAAATCACTTTGGTGCCCTTGTGAAGGTGGGTCCCCATCGATATTTGTTTTTGTTCTCCTCGCATGTATGAGGAAATAATTTCTCAGTACTCAAAAGGTTCACCAATGCCAAAATAGGTGTCATTCTTTTCTTCGGGATCATTTGATGGCCCTTTGACGAGCATTTATCTATCAAAGCGAACCTTTCTTTAAGCACTTGGTCATAGGGATCTTATAGTATTGAAATTTGAACAAATTCCTATAAAATAAATATAATCCATTTATGCATTTTGAGGATCTAACGATCTAAGATTAGGATTGTCCATGACTGTATAGCTTGACTTGCTACTTGATTCACATAACAAACAAGTCTACTTTCCGTATAGGCTATCCTTTCTAAGGTGTCAAAGATAAGTGTGACCTGCTACATATTGATCTTTTCCGTTTGGTTTACACAACTATATGATCAAAACACACGAATACATTCTTTAAGTCTCTAAAGTAACTAAAATATGAGTTAGATTTGAATTTACATGTCCTTTAGCAACAAGTAAATAGCTGAACCGTGTGAAAGTTGGTCCCGCTTCTAAACATATCATGCTCTGCATTTTTTTCCACCTTGAAATAGTTCGTCCTAGAATGCAATAGCAGTTGGTGAGGCTTGCATCAAAAGATGTTATAATCAACAGCAACAACCACCCATAAGTCCAAACGGTCATAGTTTCTGCGTCCCAAGCGACCTTTCTAAAAGCACACACTAAGACAATAATTTTTCTAATTATCGTTGCCAAAAACACTTGTCTTAGTTGTAAATTTAACCTAAAATAGTGCTTTTCATAAAATAATTTCCACTATACCGTTCTTCCAAAAATATTTCCCGACATATCGTCTAAGTCATCCTTAGAATTGTTTTTTTTTTTCTAAACAGGCATACACTGCACCTTGGAAATGCGGTTTACAAATGAGGAAATATAATTTACAAAATGCGGTTTATATTTAACCAAAAAAGTAAAATAAAAACGAAAACACCACTAACATGGAGCACAAGGCAGAGCGAGGGTGTATATCATTTCAAGCCCCACATCCTCACTGTCACTCCCCACCTGAAACCAACCACCACTAACAGCCAACCACTACCTTCAACACCGAAAAGCAAACGCAAACCACTCTCACAATAACGACAACCAACGTCGGCAACGCTCACTCGACGAAACTCTCACTCACTCACATCCGAAGAAATGCCCGCATGGGTGGACAAGTGAAGGGGGTGGGTATGGGAAGAGTGGGTTGTAGGGGGATATGATGGGGTGGTTTGGGGGTCGCAGGAGGAGAGAGAAGGTGGGTGCATAGGGTCGTAGGTAAGGAGTAAGGGTAGGTAGATAGAGGATGGAGGGTCGGGGGCAGGGAGGTCGGCAATACAAAGGTAATTAAAACATATCAAATGCAAATTATCCAAAAGTCAACATATAATAATTTATGTTGCAAGTACCTACTCACTATAGAGCCAATCAGAACCAACAACAATGCTTCCCTCGTTGTGGTTGTTCCGTCGTAAGTTCAAATTTGATGGTTTGTTGTCGGGTAAGGGCTAAGTTAAGGAAGTTGAGGATGTTGATTGTGAGGAGACTTTTGGTTTAGTTGTCAAGCATGTTATAGTTTGTAATGTGTTCAAAATTGCTATTTTTCAGAAGTAGCTTATTCATCAACTATATGCTAAAGATGTGTTCTTACACTGTGACTTTTGGATGTTCATATGCATCAGCCGCCTGGACATAGTGGTCCGGAACATACAAATCCTTTTATGGTCTTTAAACAAACGTCTCGTGAATAATTTCAGCGTTTTTCCACATTGATTTCTCGGTCGCATTTCTACAAATATGCTAGTGATGCTTCTTTGTTTGTTAATCGTCTTGGTAATGACAATGCTTTTCTCCTTTCACTGCTTCCTTTAACGCATTGTTACCTCACATTATTTTATTTTTTCAATGCTTAGTTTTGGGTCCCTTTAATCATATTCTTGGTATAGCTGCCACTTGGGACTTCCTCGGTTTTTTTCTTTCGAGGGACTACGATAGTATGTAGTTGAGATTCTTGCTCGTGCATCCAAATATGATTGCATTGAGACCGGTACTAAGCTTCATGCTTTATCTAGTCCTGCCACAGAGGATCCCACCTTGTATCACAGTTTGGCCAGTGCTCTATAGTAGTACATTCTCACAATTCTTATCTGTCTTTTTTATGCATGATTCTCGTGAGTCACATTTTCATCTACCTAAAATCCTACTACGCTATGTTCATGGTAATTTTGTCAAGGACTTCATATCTCCTATCTGCGTATACATGCTTCTTTGTGACGAGTCTAACAACTCAGCTTATTCTGATGGTGATTGGGTGGAGTGCCCTAATATTTGTTCACATGTAGGTTTAGTGTTTTTGGGGGTTCCCTAATATTACATTACCCAAAGGCCTTCAAAGTGGCTCCACCACAAGCAGAATAAAGGGGGTCGGATGTACACACACATACCTCTGTAAGAGAGCTTGTGACCAATTGACTCTTGGAATGAAGTGCGTTGATCATGTGCTACTCTTAGTAAGAGTTAGCATAACATGTCTTATTCAGTCCAAGCTTATATGTTGTTTAAAAAACATTGGTTATACAATATTTATTATCAATAATCAATCTCTATTATAATTTTTGATTGTGATAGAGTTCAATCTCAAAGCCTTTCAAAATACTAGCATGTGTGCCTTATCTAAAGGACTTAGTTCTGCATTACCCTTACGGGTGACCTCAAATTTATTAGGACATGGAGCTCTTTAGTGTTTATACCCATTACAGTTGAAGGACTTTTTCTTTGGATCTTCAATCCTCTTAGTCTAGGCCTCGAGGAAGTTCATATATAATACAGGGCTAAAATGACAAATTATTTCAATATCCCTAATTATAGTAGTGTTTTTATCTTGTTGTGTCATAAGATTTTGTATAGATATTTTTTTGTTTCTAGAGTTTTGATTAGAAAAGTTTCCTCATATTGTTAGGGTTTTGACTTATTCTCTAAGGTAAATTTAGTAAAATAAGACTTATGTACTACGTTATTTTCATAATGTTATGAGATAAAATGTGACTTTTTGACAAAGTGTGAGCTTTTAAAATACATTTGGAATATGTGTTCATATCAAATTCAGTCTGATTGGGTGTGTCATACTGAAATCAAACCCCATAGTCGTGCTTTATATCGATCACCGAACCCGAATTCGCTCGTTATATCAAATTTAAAATCTAGTTCAATTCTTGAGTCGTGCGTTATATGGGTGAAGACTTCGAAGACTTAGAAAGAAAAAAGTACTTTTGTACTAGAGATCTCCCCTTCTTAAGTCAAGTCATTGATAGAAGGGTTAGCTCCTCAAGATGTTACAAGAATAACGACAACTATTTTCAGTTTCTTTGCATGAAATGATTAGTCAAATATTTGCATTATTGTTCCAATGATGTTTGTTGAGGAACTCGTCCGCATACTTATCTATATACTTTACCATTATTTTTCAAGAGAATATTTGGAGATTTGACCTAGGCGGATGTTGAAAGAGCTTCAAAGCAACTATTAATCTGTATTTGCCATTACACATCAATCATAGAAAAATGATTAAAAGTTAAATTGAAAGTTGTCTTTACTATCTTTTTTTTTTTGTTAAAGCCACGGAAAAACTACCATTACTTTGCTTTACTTATTCTTAAGTTATTTCAAATCAACCTTGAAGGTCAATTCATTAGGTTGAAAAAGATTACAAAACATTATGTTAGCTCAGTGCCCTCAAAGAGGTTCTCGCTCAAGCTGGTTAAGGATGGGGGGGGGGGTGAGGTGTAACCAACCCTACCCTTGTAACAGAGAGGTTGTTTCGACTTGTCCCTTGAGATGAGCCGCGTCAAACCTCTACTACTCCATTATAATAGTAGGACAGAGGGATATATGAGTCATTTAATGTACTAAATTATATTCCCAAGGGAAAGAGTTATGAATATAAGGTTGGCTCCATTGAAAGTAGAAAGGCAAAATATAAAACTCAATATGTCAACAAACATTCTCCACCTATGATTGTGTTAAAATTAAGGTCGAGGACTTTATGGTCATAAATTTTTGAAAACCAGATACAATTGTCACTACTTGGTCGGCAAGTAAGAAGACTATTATGTAAACAAGTGTATTGTTAAATATAAGAGTGGGTTAAGATTACAATATTGGTTTTCCAAGGAGATGGGATTTTGCTGAGCCACTGCTCATGATTTGTTTTGTGTAAAATTTGATTTATAGTTACACCATCACAATTCCAGCGAGTTAACCATCAAATTGGGTATTAAGGTTTGTACTTAGTTCATAGTAAGGTACGCAAGTCAAAAATGTTCATGTCAAGGTAGTCATGTTAAAATATCCGTTAAGTCTAACTGGAACCCACAACCCATCTTCGTTTTCTCTTCTTCCATAGTGTAAAGTAACAGATTAATTTTCGGCTGACAGTAATGGAGCTCCTTTTGATTTGTTTCTCCTCTTCCTTTTCTCCTCTACCCATCATGATAATGCTCAAATTTACACCATCACCCACTCCCCTTTTACACCTCCCATGATGCAAACATAATACTTCGTAGCTATTTAGCTTGCTAACACTGCAACTTCACCTCAATGCTCACCCTCTCAAACACTCCTGCAGTCCAACCTCATGCCCTCATACCACTAAAACCATGCTAGAAAACCACTCTAATTTACAAATCCTCTAACAACCACGTAATCCACCATGGCAATGAATAGAGATATATTACATGAAGTACCATTTTTGAGAAAGACTTATACTTTGACTAGGATTCTAGTGGTAACACCTGATATTATTTATCGGCTTAACCATCATTTTTCTATGTCTCTTAGATTTTTACTTTTTGATATAGGGGTTTAAGTGTTGGGTGGGAAAGGTGGGCGGAGATAAGATGATATGGGGGTGAAATGTGCATGTGCATGGATAACTTTGGGGTAGTAGTGGGAGAGATAAGAACATACATTGATGCTGGGTTATTTATCATATTAGGATTAAGATATGTGAATTGGGGGATTGGTGGCTGTATCAATAATAACGGTGGCAGTAGTGGTGGCTTTAGGCTTTGAGGTTGTGGGCAAGAAGATATCCAGGGGCAAAGAATTACTCCGTATGAGGAAAGGGAACCAAGATTTTGTTATCTTAGAAAAGGACAGAAAATAGGCTATGGTTAACTTTAACAGCAGAAGTAACGGTGATACCTCAACATGAAATTTTTGGAGTTCAATACCTTATTGTGAACAAAGGACAAACTTCAATACCTTTTTCAATGGTTAACTCCAGTTCCAGCATACCCTGTTATAGGCTCTAAGACTGTAATAGATGGCCTTTGATCGACTTATTTTAAGTTTTAGGTCCTCCACAACCCATAGGTGAGCCAATGGTTTGATAAAGAATTGAATTGTGTTGATATAGTTCCCTTCAGGGATGTGAATATTGTGAACATGTTGAATTATAAATTTATCTCCATTTGATGATGACAATAACCTACACACCTTTAGATTATCTATGCAAGTAATGCACGGGTAGTGCAGCGATTTTACAGTTGTAAAAAGTTTGTAAAAGTTCATCTTCTTACAAGTGGAGCATTTTCGTTAAATTAATTCTTATGTTGGGAATCTAAGAATGATAAAGCTCACGTGATTTGTATGAGTTTACCTAGATTTACCACAAAATATAAGCTAGAGACTGACATTCTCTTTGACTATTTGTTGCAACAAATGTGACATAGATTGTTGAGGATATTATGAGATGCAAAACTTTATAAAATTGTCTATGATATCAAAACCATACTCACTAGGGTCTCTATGGTGTTACGGCTTGGTCACTACAGGTTTCATCACACAAAACAAGTTTGTTTGAGAAAGTCAAACTGATGTGGAAGTTTGATTTTACTAAGTTCTCATTTTGTTGATTTTTCACACTTCTTTAATTCAAAAACCTAGACCGTTTGTTCATTCTTCTTGACCGTGATTGTGGGTTTCCTCTTTTTATTCATAAGGAGTAACAATAATACCCTTTGTGAATTAAGCGTAATACTTTGATTTGATAATGTATCTTAGTTTTTCATTTTCAATACATTTTGTAAACTATTTTTCCCTAAGGTAGTATCTAACGTATATATAGGACCTAATGTAATTTTTTCCATTTGATTAATTTTACTTTTATTTAAATTAATTCCATTGATATTCGTAGATCCTGCCCATTCCTCAATTTTGGTGTTTCTTTGTTTGCCCTTTAACAGGACTGAAAGCGCTTTAAAGTTTGGGTGGTTTTTCATCGCATATTCGGTGAGAGAGGATATTCTCAATTACTGACATGATCTTTTCTTGTATATTTGGGGGTTAATAATGCATTTTTTCCTCAATGAAGGTTCATATTGGTTTCTGCATTTTGGCAGCAGTTGCTCCACCTATTGTTTTTGAGGGAAAATCGCTTACGTAAGTTTTCTTTCATATCATTGGTATTGACTTCTTGTTGAGTTTTTTTTTTATAATTTTGTTACGGGTGGCTTTCTGTAATACTTTGAATTTAACTTGATGTGAGTTTAATTTTCTCTATCGCCTACAATTAGTGGGGTGATGTAATCTCTTCATTTTTATGGTTCTTATTAATCTTATAACTGAATGTGGATACACATATGACACATGTTAATTGTTTTTTTTTATGGGAAAATTAAGGTAGCTTGATTGGCATATATGCCTACCCTAGATTAGATGGTTTTAGAAATCAATTTGTCTACATAAATGTAGTCGCAAGAGATTTGAACCCTCATTAATTGGAGATGACATATTGAATATAGGAAAATTTCGTAAATAGTGCCCCGAGGTTAAACCTAATTCACAATTGGTGCCTCACATTTTTGTATTACCTTTTTTGTGCCCTGAGGTCACTATATAATCCATGTTTGGTGACCTTCAGCTAACACCGTTAGTTTTTCCATCAAATTTAGGCTAATATCTGTTTTTTTTTTACTTCAAAATAATTTCTAATTACCAATATTTTCTGATAAAGAGGGTGATGGGGGATTATTTTGGTGTGGATTGGGTGTAGATGGGAATATTAGTACTTGTCTTTTATTTTGGAAATGATAAACATGTTACATTAGCAGAAATTTGACGGAAAAGCTAACGGTGTTAGCTGGAGGTCACCAAACGTGGATTATATAGTGACCTCAGGGCACCAAAAAGGTAATACAAAAATGTGAGGGCATCTATTGTGAATTAGGCCTAACCTCAGGACACCATTTATGAAATTTTCCTTGAGTATATGCAATTAGTTGTTGGAGAAGCTCACTGTTATCACTAACATTGAAGGTGCTATCATTATTAGCATATAAGAGTCACCCTCCAGCACTGATTTGATGAGTGGGTTTGCTAAGTACACCAATCATTGAGCATAGTAAAACAAAAGTTGGTGAAAAAGTTTCATGTTTAGTTATCTTTTGCTGTTTTTTAAACGTATATTTCAACCTAATTTAAGTCAAACAGACTAGGTTAATCAGGCTTAATCATTGCGCGGACAAGATATATGTGTTCGACTCTGCCAATCTAAGTTAACTTGAGATGTTTTTGTGTTAATAGTTCAATTAAAGTGTTGAGTTCCCATATCCATGTTGGGGGGGGGGGGTCAAGTAACACCCCCGGATTAGGTCCCTTAATTAACTAGCAAATTAGGTTTTTTTTTATAATAATTAAATATAAACCAGAACTCGATCCAGTTATATTACCGCCGCGACTATCAAATTAGACTAAAATACACTTGTACTTAAATTATCTTAATAGAAGCCAAGCTTATTTAGTTGGAATTCTCAAAATTCTTTTTCCTACTAAAATCTACTAAGAGTTTAAATGCGCGCAACAACTGAATACAAACATACATAGTAGAGTCCATATCAAGGTACAACCATAAGTCTAAGTTACGAGTCACAACCCGACTCAATAGGTAATATAATAACAATATAATACAAGATTGGAAACCATGGGTATGCCAAGGGGATCATACAAAAACCAATAACCATATGTCTACTACTAGTGGATTCGAGCTAATATATACGACAAAAGGGCTCGATCCTATATGCATCATAATATATCATATTATCCCCCTAGATAATCCTATCTCAAGACATATACCTAAAGGATATCTCCCAGTCAAAGGCAAACATTGCAGTATAAACACTCATGAGTACTCGGACGCGCCAAGTCTCCTACAGGGTTGGGAGTACGATAAGAAAAACAATAATACAAAAAATGAATTTGATTAACTAAGTAAGACCATCACTCTAATTAAAAATAGTTATATCATATATAAGTTTGTATACAATAACATAGCACTCAATTCACATTCAATGTCACCCCGTGGTGCCCTTAGGCAATTCCCGCAATTGTTTTCTTAAATAAATAAATAAATAAAACTTGCAACCGCGCAAGACCTACCCATGCACTCGCGCATGTAGCCCTATGTACACGGGACATAGCTCACCATTGATTATCCCTTAATCACCTAGACTCATCTTGATGTGATGCCGTCATCACGCAATCCTTAGTCATACAAATATAGACTAAAGGCCAAATTCCAATTTGACCTAATTATGACCTTAAGTCATCTCAAATTAGGGTGTTCGATTAAACCTTTCTTTCCCCCTACATTCAATTTCTCATTCAATTCTAACTAAATCGTAGTCAAATCATACATTGACTACTAAAATTGGGAGCGCACACTTCCTAAATTGCTTAATATGGGATGGACCACTTACCACATAAGCTCTTACTCACTCACCCGGTGGTCGTGATGATGGAGAATAGAATTGTTCCCCATTCTTTTCTAATCCCAAGGTTAAGAGTCTTCACCTACCTCTAAACCTAATCACGGATATTATCCGAAATTAAGGCGTACCAGTCACACATGAGTAACCATGTTCCCGTACACAACCACTAATTTATTAGGCCAGATTCCACTATTGGTCGACACTTTTCGGATATCTCCGGTATGTTCTAACCGCCTGGTATAAGGTTAACCGAATCCCTCTTCCGCATCATTAATACATTTTTACCCTCAATTTACCCTTTTACCCCTTTCATGACTCCCTAAGTCAACTAGGATAAAAAGAAGGAAAATTTGCAAAGAATAATCCCAAGTTTGGATGGTCTTCCAAAAATAATCCCAAGTTTGGATTATTCCTGAATAGTCCAAAGTTTAGTTCATTTTTTCAGTTTTTGGTCCCAATGACCTAGTAACATGTTCAGCCGGTCAAAAATCTCTTGTTCAAGTTTCCCTCTTCCCTAAACTACTAACCTAACAAAGCTTGTTCATTCTCTATCACCCTCCTCCCTATAGCAGAGTAGCAGCTACAAGGACTTCCACACTAACAAAATTCATGGTCTTGTATAGGTAAGTTTTTCTAGAAGGCTGCAAATTTCCCTTGTCTTTAGCTTTCCACCATAACACCACATATAAGCTACTTCTCACTTCAACTGCACCTAGTAAACTGAAGAAAAGATGACATCACTAACATATCTAACACCATTGATGCCTTATTACGAGTCTCATAAACCTTCCTTCCAATTTTTTTTATGGGGGAAATACAAATGCATGCATTACGTTATAATAACCGGGCATAAAGGACTAAGCATAGCCACAACTTATCTCCCCCATTCCCCTTATCCAGCACACTCAACAAAATTCATGTCCTTTCTTTCTCATAACACTCATTATAAACGAAAGAATAGCCAAACTCATTCCCATCCTCATCCTACCGTCTTCCCAGGCCCTCCTCACTTCCACAAAAGAACATCAACGACTACCTCCAACCACCAACACCACTCCTCGAATTCACAACCTTATCTAAATCACACCCATCCCTCACAGACTCATCGACCCCCGAAATAGAAATTAAACCCATCACTCTCCACAACCTAGCCGCACTACAAATTACACAAGCTAAGACTAATTTTGAGGACTATAGTAAGGTGGTGCTTTTGGGTATAATTGGTTGTAGGTAGGAGTGACAGTTTGGGCATTGGTGGAGGTACGCAGAGGTTAGGTTGGAGCTGATGGGGGAGGGGAATATCATATAGTGGGTGGGGGAGGGATTCACTAGGCCATAGAAGAAGGTTTGGATGGTGGTGGAGAAGGGCACGATGTTGAAGGTGTTGGGGAGGAAGCAAGTTTGTTAATTAGAAGGGATGGGGATGACTAATGACCCTAATGCTCATGTTCTGCCCATATGAAAAGACTGTTGTACCCGTGCTATTTGCACTCTTGTGCCACATCATCAATTTTCAACCGGCTAAGCATGTTAACAGGTATTTGGGACCGAAAACAGAAAAAATGAACCAAATTTGGGATTATTCAAAAATAATCCAAACTTGGGATTATTTTTGGAAGACAACCCAAACTTGGGATTATTTAAGGGAAATTTTCCTAAAAAGAAAGAGTAATAATAAAACTTTGACTTTTAGAAAGTCAACTATCATACACCTAGTGCTCATTTACTAGGTTCATAGGTTAAACTAATCATAATAGCCATTCGTAGTAGTTACTTCACTCAAACAACACATTACACACAAATATTACCACACTTAACTCATATATCAATTTTTGACCTGATGTGTTGTTCGATTTTTTTTAAATTCTAGACAACTCTGATTTAGCTGATTTTTGGTAAGTAAGACCACCTTAATTTTATGAGTGTCTAGTATTATTTCATATATTTTGGAATAATACGCGTCCTTAAAACACTGGTAGTTTTGATGACTCTCAAAATTGATCCAATTTAAAATACTTAACCGTATTTTCGACTATAAAGCACTTAAAAACTTAAGTTTATAACTCTTAGACATTCTCTAATAATTCTTACTCATTATAGGATTAGTTTACAATAGATTTACCTAAGAATTTCCTCTTTGAAAGTCCAGTTAATTCGACCAACACCTAGTTCACTCTAATTTCACTATTTTTGCGCAAAAATCGAATTGATTAAATAAATTGGAAAATCATTTGTAAATAATTCCTTAGTAATATATTAGTAAAATAAGTCTCATAATCCAAATTTTATTGTTTGTTGAGCAATTTTCATTACTTCTCAATTAACTCATAAAGTCCACTCAAAATCCGATTAAGGCTTGAAAACACCTAATTTTACCATAACTCATAATTTGGACTTAATTACTCAGAGATCCTTCTAATCACTAATTCAAGTAATCATATGAAAACTCTAATCATTCAAGTTTAATTTATAACATTTCAATTACTAGGAAATTAACCACAATTCACACTAATTAACACACCAATTTCGCATAACACAAGAATCACCAGAATCACCCATTTAATCACCATTTGCGCATACCTATCACACTTGGCATAAAAACACACCAAAATAGTGGTACAAGCTTACAAATTTCACACAAATCAAACATATAAATCAAGATTAAATCATGGTATTTATATCTAACATAATCGAATTAGTAACCCTTGCATTCAACCACATTGTCGAAAATAACAACATGATCATAATATAAACTTTTCTTAAAATTATTCAAAACATGCAACAATGGAACTTGATGATTAACAACTTAACTAGTATGCATACTTAAGGAAATTATAAGGAGATTTTCGAAGTTGGAGGAGAGGGTACTTACTCGTGGATAAAGAAGTATAGGCACTAAGATTAAGCTAAAAATTTGACTACTTCTCTTGATTTTGAAAGTTGATTCTTCAAACCATAACTTGCTCAACCAAGCCCTAATATGATCTCATCTTAAGCTACAAAATTAACCTTCAATATCATCCCCTAATTAATGACCTCGAGATTTGCCTCCCAAAGTCAGAAAAATATGCTCTTAAACTTCCTTCAAATCCGTGCCCTATGCCTTAGGATGGTGCTTCTTTTCTTGTTCTTCTTGTTCTTGCTTTACCCTTTTTTATTAATCTAATATCATGTGTTTATTATGGTGGAACTTAAGTGAGTTTTCTCTGTGTTTTTGGAGCAAGAAACCGGTGAGAGTTAAGGAAATAAGAGTGCAAAAGTCTTTCTCTTAGAGGTGAAGAAATGCTCTAAGTATGGAAGTAGTTGAGGGAACTAACATGCAATGACACAAGTGTTTCCAAGCTTGTGTGTGTCACATAGGAGAAAATAAGTGAGTTGATTGTCTCTAAAAATTTTGGTGCAAAAGTGCTCTAATTCTATCAAGTATAACATCTTACAACATCCTTAAAATTAAGGGGTCAAATATCCACTTCTTACACCATTCAAATCCCACCTATGGGTGAGTTTCTTGCTAAAACATAACACTCAATCTTACATGGTTTAAATACTAAATTTGTTTCTCAAATTTTCTGGTTTCTAAAAATAATTATACACCTACATAATTGACCATATTAAGTTATAGATGATCGAGAGTACACAATCTAGCACTTTAGCGCATTATTAAATGATAAACGTAAGCGAAAATTAGGGCAAGCTAATAATTAAAAAAATTCTAATATAATTCGAACTAATCTCAAAGATTATAACTTAATAAATAAAATTCATATAAGCTTCACTTATGATCATAAAATATAGAATTATAAGTTTACTAGTAAAAAGTGACCTATTGCACAAAAGTACACAATTAGGTCGGAATAAAGAAAAAACAACCAAATGACTAATAAATGCTACTAAATTTAATAAACATATGCCTTCTAGCAAATAATGAAAGTAGAAACAAAAATTACGAAGTTTTAGTTAATTCTCCAGTGTCTAGCTCAATTTGAATATTCACGCAATTAAAAGAAATTGTCAATTTTAATACCTTAAGTGCATGTCACATAAAATAAAATGAATCTCACTCTAATCAACATAATATAAAAAATTAAAAGGTTATCATATAATTAATATTAAATTAAAAAGTAATCTAACCGCCGACATTAAAGGTCAAGTGTCTATAGAGTTTTTTCAAGCTTAGTTCACTTGGTTTTTTTTTTGGAAAATTTCCATTTTGGGTACCCGACATATTGCATAATTCCATTTTGGGTGCCCGTCTTTTGGATATTTCCATTTAGGGTACCTGACATTGATATGTTATTCCATTTTAGGTACCTGACCGTTAAAAATCCGTTAAACATAATAACGTGAGCACCCGTGCAATGGGCGGGTCTCCTCCTTTTTATTTTTCTTTCAACATCAAACCATCACCCACTACTTCACCTCCACCACCTCCACCATCATCTCCCTTCTAATTCACATAAAACCCCACTCACATTGTTCTCTGTCACCACCACAACCACAGATTGCCACCACAAACTGATCTCACCGCCCCCGCCCACTGACTCTCTCTCTCTCCCTCACTTTCCTCTCTTAATCCCATAAATCAACCATTATACCTCCTCAACCTCCTCGTGACTTCCCCAAGTTGCCACCTCCATTTCCTTCTCATTACAACATCCCACCATTCACTTTCGCAAGACTGCTACACCCATGCCATCAACTTTACCTCTGCAGTTTTTGGTGGTGAAGTTTTGGAATGGTGGGTCGTTTGATGATGTTAG
>CAAKMY010120515.1:0-30902 GCA_901111285.1 Corrigiola litoralis | reverse complement strand
AAGTTGAAGTCATGACCTCTCCTGGCAGCCCAAAATGTGTAAAGAGTGAGACTGACAACCACTGCAGTCGTCAAAATCACAGACTCCAATATGACTTTCCCTGTTCAAAGAAAAGCATCCGTGAGCCACTCAAGTCAATACCAGACACCTCAGCCAAAATGAGTGTACGGCCTGCCTCAGGAAATGCACCTGCTAGACTAAAAACGACTTGAAAACCTTGTACTACGAACCCTATAGACACACACATCGCTGCACTAACTAGACTAAATTGCTTCATATCTTACAAGAATTTTCACCTAGCTCTATTGCAACTCAAACAAGTTGTAAGTCAAGGGGAGCCAACAACCAGAAATCAAAGCATAAAGGACCTTGATGTACAAGCGAAATCCAACAATAAGATAACAAGTTCTGTGAAGGAAGAACTCAACTATCAGAAAGTCATGTCAGATATTGACTCAAAAGTACGTATGCAGCAAGAACCTGATCTGAAAACTATAGTCAGCCAATAAAAGCATGCCTTGCATCTTACCATCGTTCTCTTTTACAGCGTGGTAAGCGCCAAACCCTCTATTTTTAAAACCGCGAGAAACAACCTCACTCTTTATCAAAAGGGCTGTAACAAATAAAACAAGAAGACCGACAAAATTTGGAAGCTTCACCATTTCCCCATAAAATACGAAAGAGGGTCAGCATAAATGTTTTCCACTTTCAATAATTCCACCTTCGAACTTCACCAGCAAAACAAGAAGTCAAATCTGCATACATCTGGCCCTGTTTGTTGTCTTCCCAGCAGCCTCCAATCAATGCTCTAAAGTCTAAATTAATTCTCTCTTTCACCCATCAGAAACATGAGAATAACTTAGACTACCAACAAAAAACCGCAGACAAGCAAATAGTCACACCGCTACTTCCATATTCCTAAGAAGTTAAGGATAGTCAGCAAATACAATTAATATCAACAACGTTGTTGTACTCATCAATAGCGAAAAGGGGCAGATACCAAAAATTAAACAGCAATGTATGCTCTGCTTATCAAATATTCAAATCCAATCAAAATATAAAAATTATTATTATTCAAGTTAGCCCATTCTGGCGCAAGATACCGAGAGTATGCAACAGCAAAGAACGATCACAAAGGGTTGCTTGCAAGTAACCATCTATGTCACAGGGTTACTTCACACCCAAGGGATGTTGAACCAAGGTCTACATGAAAGTATAACACTCATCAAGACAGAAAATCAGATTACACCAAAATCACACAACACTTTCGCTTAGTTCAGATTAATGAAGAAAAAAAATACAAGAAAAATATTACTCAGTTTCCAAGTAAACTACCAGCCAAAGAGAGCTTACCACTAGTATATGCACAAGTCAAGCCAACAGCAAATGCGAGCGCAATGGTGAAAATCCCAAGCAGTATGTAATTCACTGGATGTCTCTGGTGGTAGTAGTAAAGTGGGCACAAGACTGCAGCACATAGATCAAAACCCAAATTAAGTCCCAGCAATAAAACCCCAAAATTTGAACAATATTTATTCAAGATTTCATTTAACTCGCAATTCAACCAAGCTGAATTCCATCGAACTCAACAAACATCATCTTTTACCACAAAATATCATGTAAATCCATGTAACCTATAAGCTTGGACTCTTCATGTTTCCTCATGTTCCCGAGTCAGAAACTTTTCTCGAGAACATGGTTATGCCCACCCGATACTTCATTTTAAGCTATAAACAGGTGCCCGGGTCAGGTACTGAAGACGGAGTCCTAGCGATATGGCATCTAACTACTCATGAAAACAACAAACATCTGGCAGAGCTAATCGATAACTGATGGAGTACTGTGATTGTATTCATTCAAGATAAAATATAATTCCGACGCTCAATTTCCATCCAACTCCACAAACAAAATCTTTACCGCGAAATATGACGTAAATCAATGTAACCACTCATCAGTCATCAAAAGCATTAAATATGTAAGAAAACTAAAACAACAATGTCACCATAAAGTAACTTGATCAACCACATGAACAAAAAAAAAAATCAACACAAACAATTTTATCATCCAAACAAAATTCATTTTCCCGTCGAAGCTACCAGGAAACTAAAAAAACTGCCAAAAAATAAATAAAAAAACCTCAATTTGAACCAACCAACAAAGATTTACCAACTATCCCTTACAATTCTTTCACTAGACCTTCCAATTCCATAAAAAAATTATCAAAACCAAAACAAATTGCAACATTTCATCAAAAATCGAAAACATTCCCAACTAAAACCCTCCAATTATCGCAAAATTCATCTAAAACCAAACAAACTCACTTTACAATATATGAACAAGTTTAAAATTGACTACTTTCAGCCCAACGGTGACCAATATAAGCCGAAGAATGGCCACGTCTAATTTTAAGTTAGCATTAAACCATCTGGCTAGATAATTCATATACAACAACAAAAAAATGATCACAAAAACACAAATAAAAAATAAAACTCCGAAACTTGAAAATTATATTCAAAAAAAAAAAGAATAATATAAAAATATTCCGGCTGATGATTGTGTTATCAAAAAGTGACCACTCTATGCCCAATAGTGACCAATGTAAGCGCAACGATGACCACGTCTAATTTTAAGTTAAAATTAAACCGTCTCTCTAGATAATTCGTAACAACAACAAATGATCACAAAAACACAAATAAAAAAAACCTCGTAAACTATAAAACAAAACAAAAATAGTAAAAAACAACAAATGATCACAAAAGTCAAAAACACAAATAAAAAAAAAAACAACCTCCAAAACTCGAAAACTATTAAAATACAAAAAGAGTAATAAAATATAATAGCGATAAAAGCAGTGTTAACAAAAAGTGATCACTCTTAGTCCAACGGTGACCAATATAAGCCGAATAATGATCACAAATAAAAAAAAAAAAAAAAAAAACTCGAAAACTATATATTTATAAAAAAGGAGTAATAAAGTAATTATACCAATGAAAGGGGTGAGGATGAGGATGATGTAACAAGCGAGGCCGGCGGAGGTGGCGGTGAAGAAATGCGCAATTGGGTGGTACGACACGACGAGGGCCCCGACGGCGATGGTGGCGAGTAATTGGATGGCGATGATGGAGTAGACTTTTCTGATGAAGCCCCACCTCAACTCCGGGCTCTCCAGCTGTACTGGGTACAGCGGCTGGGCCCCACCGACCCCACCTTCCACGTCATTACTCTTCCGGTACGCTTGCTGCCACATCATCTTGTCTGCTTGTTCTTTGTTGTTGGGTCTTGTTTATTTGTCGATGTTGTTACTTGTTAGTGAGTTGAGTTTGGTTTGGTTGGGTCGGGAGTTTGGTCGGTTGTTATTATAAGAGGGAAAGGAAGAAGGTTCTTGACTTGTCGAGGAGTTGCGGAGTTGGAAGATTCGGGAGGAATTTATCTAGTGACTTCACTTAAATTTCACAATTTTGGGCCCAAACCTACTTAATTTGCCCTACTTATGCTCACTAGGCCTGTGCGTTGGATCGGGCCCCTCAAAAAGGCCTACACCCGATCCTATTTATTGATAACCATGATCCGACCCTCAGTCTATTAGGCTTGGTCTTAGCGAGTAGGGCCATTTTTTGTTTAGCGGGTTGGGGTAAGGCCATCGCAGGCCATGAAAAAAGGATAAGAAATTATATTTTTGACTTTTCGCGACTTTTAAAAAGACGGTCAAGTCAATGTCGGTCGGCCCAACCCGCGACCCATATTGACCATACCCAAGTTCATTGAGATATTTTATAAGCCCGCCAAGCCCCGTTTTATTTTTGACCCGCTCCGCCCCGCCCTATTTAACAGGTCTATGCTCACTATCCACTATGACATTTGGGGATTGTTTGTTATATCATGGGTTAGAGCTGCCCATCGGTCCAAAAAAGGGGACCGGACCGGAGACGGAATGTCCTAAAAAGTCGGACCGGGGACGGAATGTCCTAAAAAGTCGGACCGAGGACCGGACCGGTTGCCATCCGGACTTGGACAGGGCCGGACCTGAATGGACCGATTTCGCAAAAAAATAAAATTTTTATTAATAAATTTATTTTTAATGACACAAACTATTATGTAATTATATTTTAATAAATTACTTTATTTACCTTAATTTGACAAAAAATAGTTGCTTAAACAGTTTTTTAATTTTGAATAAGACTTTTAAAGTGAACTTACATTTTAAAGCTATTAAAGTATTAAAAAAATTGTTTTCCAGTCCATCCGGTCTGGACTGGAAAACGAACCGAATGTCCGAAATATTTGGATCGAGGATCGGACCGGAATCTGGACACCCCTAATCATGGGTACCTATAATCTAGTTTAATGGGGTAAGTTGGTCACAACATGTCCAATCAAAATGGGTTGGTGGGGGCTCCAATCATAACAGAGCGGAGCAAGGCGGGTCGTTGCGGGTCACTAGTTGCTTCTTTCTAGAAAAAATCATGACTTAACCATGATCATTTTCACATGTTAGTTGCATGACCCATCATTATGCACTGTCGGTCTAGAGCCGTTGTGAGACGCGTAACAACGAGGTTGATGACGTATGAGGTCCAAACTTGATTCTGTATGCCTTGTATTTGTTTAAATGTAAATATAAAATTATAGATTTTTATTTATCATTCCTATTATTTTCTTTTCATTAATTGATCCTACCTCCAAGAGGAAAAAGTTGACTTCATTGGAGCATAAAACTAGAAACACAAATATGATAAGAAATTTGAGGTAGTGATATTTAGGGTCATCCCATAGATTTGATTGGCTATATGTGAATTGTCAATTTGGGGATCAAACTAAATATAGATACATTTAAATTAATTATTTTATGCTAACGAATTCATATTTATCAACCAATTACGTGTTATTTTTATTGAAATAAAGTAAATATAAACTACAGTATTTTTTCCTAGTTACAAGGGGGCTACTCTAAGTTCATGGCCCTTATTTTTTGGAGGCCCTGTGCAACAGCCCTAATAGCCACACTAATGGTCGACTCTGGTTAATGGGGCCTAATTAATCCTTCTTATTATTTGGATCTTCATGGTATAAGCGTTGGATCAAGGAGGCTTCATATTACTTCCCTAGTGTTTAGCATTGGACCAGATGGCTCGGGTGGATGTATTATTGATACATAAACAACCATTAATTAGTTGCATTGCAACTATTCCTTATCTTGCTCTCAAAGCCGAGCTAATGCAACAAATTAAAGCCTAAAGAGAGTTCATCCACCATGGCCGAAAGCATACATCCCCCACTTGTACGCATGGTTCTGGGAGATCGTACTGTTTGGAGATCAAAACGACATAAGGAATCACCATCATAGAAGCAAAGCAACAAGTGAACCATCGCATTTGTGTATGACATTGTAGATGTGTTGGTTTTTGAAACTATTAATTGCACCTCTTCTAGTTATTTACATTACCTACTTGGTGCTTCTAGTTTGGCGTATTTGTTGATATTATAGATTTGAACACAACAAATACAAGTGACATGAATCAATGTAGCGTAGCTAGTCGTCATGTTAAATCAGGGTCAAATCACACAAATAAGACACCTAATGGTTACGGAGTAAAATTCAGCTAGTGAACATATGAAACCTCATTTCCGAACAATCATTTGCCCCTTAACCGGCCAATGGTATACCATATACGTAGAAGGTATAATCTTACAATTGTTTCAAAAATGAAGGAAGGAAGCGATCACTAAACTAAAAACTACTGCCTCTTTTTCTTTTATTTTACTTGTTCTTCTTCTCTTTCGAGTAGGACATATGGTTATCAATTTAGTGCCATGAATATTTCGTTGATAATCGAATTCTTATAAATAATATATTTTATAGTATTAAAATGGTTTAACTTTTAACCATATCATCCGAAAAATATTTAAAGATCGACCTCGATACATGAGAACGATAAGTATATAACAATAATATTATCTGCTCCGTATTATGCTAAATTAGTATGACACCATGGTTCTTTCTATATGAGCAATGGAGGACCTTTGACTAACATCATAAGTCCTCGATCCTTATCACTGGCATTTTTAAACATGAAAAGTTAGAGCATCATTGTCTAACTTATGTTATGCTGATGTTGCACAAAAAACAACATAATTTAAAGATTACAATTTACACAATATCACATTATATTCACATTGCATCAGCAAATGTAGAGTACAAGAAATTGGTATGAAGATGACAGTAAGCTAATCCGATCACCATCAATATGTGTTAGTATCCTTATTCCCTACTACAAAATACTCTGTAAAGCATAATCTCCAACTCTGTAATGTATTTCCTCACCTTTTTCTCTCCTGCAATTATTGTTACTCATAAAATTTTATAATACAATTATCAAAGTCAAGGTGACCCACTGAACCAGTATCTTTGGTCATTTGTGGTTGGTGGGGTCCGTGGATCCCAATCCTTGCTGTTCCACCTGCATAAATGTCGTCGTTTATGGCTTTTCCCACCTCACCGTCATGATGTAATTACTCAAATAATGTATAATCAGGAAACTGATTTTTACACTTCCTATTTTTATTTTTACATTTCCACTCACTCCTTCCATGTGAGAGCACAGATTCCTGTGCAGAAATCTCCTCCTCTCACATGAGGAGTGTAAAAATCAAATAAAGGAGTGTAAAAATCATTGCCCGTATAATCACCTTGGAGAAAAGGCATTAGTTAATCCCAAAAATCACCATTATATAGTACATTTTTTTTTCACTTCAGAGACCTACAAAGAGTTCTGACTGATGATGTAAATGCAATTCAAATCCTTACTCTTTAAATATCACCCTCATGGCCTCATAGATCGTTTTTCTTTTGGGGTCATATGTTTTACTATATAACTTTTATGATATTGTTATGTATTTAGTACTACATACTACTTCTTATCAACTTTTGGTATGAGAGGAATTAATCGCTAATAAGAACGGCTTTAAACTTAAACAGTCATAACCAAGATGCGTTCCGAAGTTGGGTTTACAATTTTTTTACCTCGAAATATTTGACATTGGACTTTTAAATATTTATATGAGTATTTATAAATTCAAATTAGACGTCCTCATATGAGACATGTTGTATAACAACAACAAGAAAATCTTTCCCAAAACTAACAAAATAATGCATATATTTTGTGTGTTCTCTCTATCCAAAAGTCATGAACATTACTGAATTAGCTGATTATCTACATTTGTAGCAACTCCCTTTGTTTAATTAAAATATTCACACTTGTTTTTTCACACTTGTACATGTCACATTTCAATCAATGATTCAGTATATATTAGTGAAACAATTATAAAAATACAATCATTTAAAAAAAATTTGAAGACAAACCTAATCACTATAAATTTAAAAAATTTCTAATTTTCAACCTCCATACCATAAGAGTAACAAAAAGTCTTATATAAGACGCTTATTTATAAAGCCTTAAAAACGATCAATGTTTGATTCAAAATGATGACTATTGTTTAAGAAATATAAACACTTTTATTTAATTTACACTCCCTCCATTCCAATCAATTCTTTACAATTTCCTTATTTGGCTTTTTCAACCAATTCTTTACATTTGCAAACTTTCCTTATTTGGTCAACAATTTAGACCAATCTATCCTTGTAAAATAAATACAATTTACATAAATTGCCATTAATGGAACCTACATATCACATGTTTTTATTTATTTACATTATCTTCACACTCACAATCACACTTCCTACCCTTTCTCTCTCCTCTCTTTTACGCACCCCACATGAGCGCCCCCACTCCCTACTAAATAATTGTGCCAAGAGGGGATATAAAGAATTGGTTGGAATGGAGGGAGTATTTAAGAAACATAAACACTCATTCAACTTATAAATATTTTTAATTTCAAGTTAAACTTAGACCATCACTTCGAGTAAGATTTGATCGATCTCCATATTATTTGGATATGAAATGTGCGCACAAAGTTGATGACATGTAACCATAACAAACAACAATCTATGTTTCGTAATTGTAACCAAACAGTTGTTGCAAATCTTTACTGGGGTTTCTGCACTCCAACGGAAGGATTTAAAAAGTGGTTCACACATTGAAGAAAGACAAGTAGACAAATTAAAGTTAGGAGGGAAAAACATTTAATAAAGTCCCAAACTTTTTTACATTTACTTCAATTCATTCAACTATAGAAACCAACAAAAAGTGGTATTAAGACAATAATATAAAAAAGTTGACAACTTTCCCACCTTTGGATTCTTATTCTCCACTCACTTTCATCTCATGCCTTTGAATGAGCTCATTTCCCCATTTTCATGCAATTTTAAGTGTTAAATTTAGTGGGTTAGCTCTCATTTTTTGTTATTTTGCTGCTAGAGATAATAAAGGTGTGTTCTTTATGTATTTGACTTTGTTGGTTAGGTGAATAGTGTGTTATTTGATGTGGGTTTGGTTTGGTTTTTGGGTTTGTTGAGATCTTTGGTGTTTTCTGGCTTTAATCTGGCCTTTTTATAGTGAAAGAGCTCAATTTTGAGCTTATGGGGTTGTAGTGTGTGTAAAGGTAGTTCATTTGCGTTGGTGGGTGGTAAATTGATTGGTTTTTGGGTATGTGATAAGGTTGTTATTGGTGTGTGTGTGTAAAGTTTTGGCATTTTGGGGTGGTGGTGTTTGTGATCCATAATTAGAGCCCTTAGGGTTGGAAAGTAAAGAGTTGGATATTGTGGAGATCTGGGACTTATTTCGCGTGTTATGTCCAATGAGGACTTTGTTTCATTCTGAATCTTGTAAAGAAACACACCTCAATGTGCTGAATCCACAGTCATGGCTTCAAGTTGAGAGAGGGAAAGTTTCTAAATTGGCTGCACAAGCCTCTTCCTCAATGTAAGTGTATTGCTGTCTTGTTATTGTTTAGTAGCAATAATGTGTTGATTGATGTTTTGTGTGTTTTTGATGGTGGTGTATTGAGTGTTGTGTTTTCTTTGGTGTTTGTAGAGGGTCACTTATCAAGGTGCCAGACCCACCTGTTGTCCCACATTTTAAGCCTGTTGATTATGTACAAGTTTTAGCTCAAATTCATGAAGAATTGGAATCGTGTTCGCCAGATGAACGGTCAAGTTTGTATTTGCTTCAATTCCAGGTCTTTAGGGGCCTTGGCGAGGTTAAATTGATGCGTAGAAGTCTTCGCTCTGCCTGGCTAAAGGCTAGCAGTGTTCATGAGAAGATTGTGTTTGGGTCATGGTTGAAGTATGAGAAGAAAGGGGAGGAGTTTATTTTTGACTTGCTTGCTTCCTGTAATAAATGTGCTCAAGAGTTTGGGCCGATTGATGTTGCTTCTGAGCTTCAGAATGGTTGCAGTTTAGGCTCCTCCGGAATGTTGGAAATCAGTGGGAGTGACACTGTTCAGGCTGTTGTTTTCCGAATTGGGAATGAGAGGGTGCATTGTGATAGACAGAAAATGGCTCGACTTTCAGCTCCGTTCTGTGCCATGCTGAATGGTTGCTTTACAGAATCACAGTGTGAGGAAATCGACTTCTCTGAAAATAATATATCGCCTATGGGTATGAAAGCTGTTAGTGAGTTTAGCAAGCTTGGGTATTTAAGTGAAGTCTCTCCGGATCTACTCCTTGAACTTTTGACATTTGCTAATAAATTTTGCTGTGAAAGCTTAAAAGATGCATGTGACAGGAAACTCGCTTCATCAGTTTCATCCAGACAGGATGCAGTGGACCTTCTGGAGTATTCAATTGAAGAGAATTCTCCCATACTAGCAGCATCATGTTTGCAGGTTTTTCTACATGAGCTGCCTGAGTGTTTAAACGATGAGAGGGTTGTGGAAATTCTAGGCAATGCTAATGGTGAACAACTGTCTATTGTAGTAGGACAAGCCTCGTTCTCACTCTTCTGTTTATTGAGTGAAGTTTCCATGAGTCTTGATGCTAAGTCAGATAAAACTGTGCTATTCTTAAACCGACTGGTGCAGTCTGCAACAGATAGCCGTCAAAAAATGATAGCTTTTCACCAGCTGGGCTGTGTGAAGCTTCTGAGGAAAGAATATGATGAAGCTGTACAATTTTTCCAGAAAGCTGTTAAAGAAGGTCATATTTATTCTGTTGCTGGTCTATCTAGAATAAGTTACTCCAAAGGCCAGAAAAGCTGGGCTTTTGAGAAGCTTAATTCTTTGATTTTATCCTCTACTCCCCTTGGATGGATGTACCAGGAGAGGTCTCTCTATTATGAAGGGGATAAGAGGTGGGATGACCTTGAAAAGGCAATGGAGTTAGACCCAACTCTTACTTATCCATATATGTATCGGGCTGCATCCTTGATGAGGAAGCAAGAGGCAGAAGCTGCAATTGCTGAGATAAATCGTGTTCTTGGTTTTAAACTAGCATTAGAATGCTTGGAGCTCCGATTTTGCTTCTACCTAGCCCTTGAGAATTATGAAGCAGCTTTTTGTGATATCCAAGCAATTCTTACTCTTTCTCCGGGTTATCGAATGTTTGAAGGCCGTGTTGCAGCTACTAAACTTCGTATGCTGGTACGTGAACATGTCGAGAAGTGGACGACTGCAGACTGTTGGTTGAAATTATATGACCGGTGGTCTTCTGTCGATGATATTGGATCTTTGTCAGTGATTTACCAGATGCTTGAATCTGATGCAGCAAAAGGTGTCCTGTACTTCAGACAGTCACTGCTTTTATTGAGGTATGGTCAGTAGTTTTACCTGAAACTGCATAGATTAGCTTCCAAATTTCTGCTCATGAATATGCTTCTACAGTCTCGTAAAGATTTCAGTTCTGTTGCAAGATCAGTTTTGTACCTTGTCAATGAATTTACGTGAAGTCCCAGATATAGACCTTCCCTTCCCCTAGCTCTACCCCAATCCCAATCACAACCCTGTCAAAAAGGGGTGGGAAAGGAAGGGGGTGGGGTGCCTCTTGAAATTCAATACGTTGTTTGCTTCTCCCATACTGGATTTAGGATGAGAATGTTTGATTTTCCCAATTTCCCCTCATACTTTTGTTTCCTACCATTCTACTGGTGTTTGGATGCTAGTAAAGCAACCAACGCCCTTTAAAGGGATAACATGGCTTTTTATAAAAAAACAAAAAAAACTGTATGTGCCTTCTTCGAGGCAAAGTGTGTTGTTGCTGTCAGATTTTTTGGATTTTCAAGTGCAAGTGCTGTGCCAAAATGCTCATATATTAGCAATGGGGGCATGGTTTTATGTTAACTCTTCTTTTGGAATGTTTAAGGGAGGGAGGGAATGCAAGTTGCAAATTCCCTTCCCTCCGTATTTATCCATCCGAACAAGGTGTGAGTGTCTTTCCCCCCCCCCCCCCCCCAAAACCAACCAACGAATGTCAGTCATGTCATGTCATGGGCTACCTTTTGCACCTCTGCTGATTAGATCTTTCATAGCAATTTGCAACTTCCTTTTTCTTTCCAGTGGGATTGGCACTCTGTTTCCCTTTTGTCTGTTCGAGGTTAATGTAAAAATTGGGAAGTTGTAAAATTTCCTACCACAGAGCATCTGATGAGTGATGAGAAGAAAATGATTTCCCGCTTTGGGCGGGGGTATTGTTCATAGTTGCAATGATAGAATAGTCTCATGCTGAATGACGGTCTGATGCTCATATTTGATCTATAGAATTTTTTACTGCAAAGTATTGATATTCTGTAAGAAATTGGAGAAACTAAGTTTCTCTATAATCATGTTTCTTATTTTGTTATCAACCATGGAACTACGAATTGTTATAACGGAAATGCTTGAGGACTGCTATATTTTATGGGGGGTCTAATTCTGTTCTCAATCAGGTTGAATTGTCCAGAAGCGGCTATGCGGAGTTTACAGTTGGCTCGTCAACATGCATCAAATGAAGATGAGCGCCTGGTGTATGAAGGGTGGATATTGTATGATACAGGACATTGTGAGGAAGGGCTTCGGAAGGCTGAAGAGTCCATAAAATTAAAGAGATCATTTGAAGCTTTTTTCTTAAAGGCTTATGCATTAGCTGACTCTAGTCAGGATCCATCATGTTCTTCTGCTGTTATTTCACTTCTTGACGATGCCTTAAAATGCCCTTCTGATAGGCTCCGTAAAGGTCAGGTATGGTATTCTTGGTGACGCTGTGTTTTTGGTTGTTGTGGCATCCGAATTTGGATGGCTTTCTGAGCACTTTTTAATTTTTGTCATTACTCTTTTGTCTATCTAGATTTTCCATCTATGATTAAGGCTTCCCTTACCTATATTTATTTTGGTGACATGGAAATGTTGTGCCCTCAGCTAAAATGTTTGATTACCTCTCTGTTCATTGGGAATGAGTCTGTATGTTCATTCCACTCCCCCAGTCAGGTGGTTCATGTTTGTTGCTAATATGCAGTTAGCATCCTAAATATCTACGAAGTGTCCCTCTTACAAAGGTTAGAAATATTGTATGTGAAACGTTTACCAATTTAAGATTACAGTAGAAATCTTTAATGAAATCACAGTAGAAACTCAATTGTTTTATTTTCACTGTTATAGAGTTCTTTGCTTTTCAACAATACCAATTCCCAACTTTCTTTTTTTTTTTTTTTCCGAGTAGCAGCCTGGCCTGCCTGAGTAGAAAACTGGTAGTAGTAGTATTTATGATAAGAACTCTGAAAATAGCCATGATTACTGCTCACTAGTCAGCAGAAGGAGAGTTTATATTTTTATGTAGTCTATGCTAAGTAGATAATGCCCCTCATATAGCAGTACAATGAACTTACTGAATATTGTCTGTACTATTTTTTGCCATCTCCAACATGTGCTAAAGCATGCGAATCTTGCAGGCATTGAACAACCTTGGGAGTGTCTATGTTGACTGTGGAAAATTGGACTTAGCAGCTGATTGCTATGTTAATGCTCTTAAGATCCGTCACACACGAGCTCATCAAGGGCTTGCTCGAGTTCATTTTCTCAGAAACGATAAGGTGGCTGCATATGAAGAAATGACTAAGCTCATTGAAAAGGCACAGAATAATGCATCTGCATATGAAAAGAGGTCTGAGTATTGTGATCGTGACTTGACGAAGGCGGACCTAGAAATGGTCACTCAATTAGATCCACTCCGAGTATATCCATACCGCTACCGAGCCGCAGGTAATACACTTTAGTTGAATACTTGAATCTTTTGCATATTATTATATTTATTGGGTTGATGCTACCCATATGGGTTAGTAAGTGGGTGGGAGCTTTGGTTAGGGACTGTGTATCTTGTTCATGGAGGTGGATTTGATGTTGCATACCTCTATACCCCTCAGGAATCTACCCCGTCTTGTGCCATTTTGCTACCTGACAATCTGAAAGATCATCTGTTATCTGATTTCTTTGCTAAAAGGTTGCATTTAAAACAAGGGTGTCCTGATGAAATGGTCTCTCAGTCAACAAGTCAACAACTCTTGGTCTAGCTCTGTCTGAAACCAATTGTCACACCTTCTCCTCCAGGTCTTTGGATACCCTGAAATTGTTGTCCACCTTCCTATCACAGTAACATTGAACTGTTATCTCCCTGTTCCCTTCCTATCACAGTCAACAAGTCAGCAAATGCTTGGGAATTACTTACTGCAGACCTCTCGTGTGCTGCTTGCCTAATTCCTCTCCTTGTAGGTCTTCTTAGTCGTTACAAGTAAAATTTAAGCTAATTTTAATGAATCATTCTTCCCGGTTGTCACAGGTATATCTGCATGACAGAAAAAAGTGTCCCCTTTGAAACAAAAATTATTAAATAAAAACAGAGAAAGATGATTACTTCAGTTGCTCTCTTCATGGTCTGGTCACTGTGCTTTGGCCTACGAAAGTTGTCATATCAAATTCTATTTAGACACGATACTAATACCCTGTTGTTTTGGGGGCAGTATTAATGGATAGCCACAAGGAGAAGGAAGCTATAGCAGAACTCTCAAGGGCAATTGCATTCAAAGCAGATGTACACTTGCTGCACCTTCGAGCAGCATTCCATGAGCACATAGGTGATGTCATGGGTGCTCTTCGGGATTGTCGAGCTGCTCTCTCTGTTGATCCGAACCATCAAGAAATGCTGGAGCTTCACAGTAGGGTGAACTCCCATGAGCCCTGATCATTCTGATGGTACAACATATCATCATTTAGGAATGAAAAAGACTAAATTCAAAGTGTATGTTCATTACTTGTACATTAGTGATCAGATGTATTCATATGAGGTGCCATATTTTGCTTGCCTCAATTTTGTAATCTGTATGTTCAGTGTAGTGTAATTCATTTATAGTAAACGGAGAATGAAGTCGTCCCCATAGCTTGCACGCGCAGTTTAGTTAAATTTGCCTTCTTGCATGCATTTTCTCGTGTATGCTGAATATTGTTGCAAAACAGCATCTCTGTATTTCCCATCGAAAGAGCTATTACCAACAGCTCTACAAGAGAAGCTCCACTAGTACTGTAAGGCTCATATGATTTTCTGGAGCCGATTCCTAGTGTGGACTAACTAAATAATACAAATACATTAGGTAAGAAACTGATATAAGCAAA
The DNA here is from genome assembly GCA_901111285.1 of Corrigiola litoralis. Classification (NCBI taxonomy): domain Eukaryota; kingdom Viridiplantae; phylum Streptophyta; class Magnoliopsida; order Caryophyllales; family Caryophyllaceae; genus Corrigiola; species Corrigiola litoralis. Next base: position 16,373 of record CAAKMY010120515.1, on the reverse strand, counting down.
TGGGATCAAACATACAGGAAACTGTTTATCAGGCCACTTAAATGAGATATTCTAATTCGTCAATTTCTCCAGGTTCTGACTCTTCTTCCTCTTGTCTTCAATTTTCTTTTCCTTGCGAAAGTCTCCATAAACCATATGTGGTGCCTATGAGTTATGAAGATCTTCCCTAAGGCGAAGCCTACTATATAACCCACGCAAAAACTTCTTTTCAGGCCTCGGCAATGGATTGGACCACAATTGGATGGAGCCATCCTAGATACATATAACGGAGTATGGAACATGAAACACGGCAAAAAGTAGCATAGACATAACCCAAATAATCGGTTTTGTCCATTATGCACATGCTCATATTGAGTGATAAACACATTGTAAAACTATCAAGACCAAAGAATGACATGCCATATCCTCCCATTACAGTCCAATATACCCTAGGAGCATGCTTGGACACTTTTAGAACATTTTCCGGACTAATAAAAAATCGACCAAAAAGCCGGCTTTTATGAATTATAACCCACGCAAAAACCTCATTTCGGGCACCATAATAGAATCAGACAAAAATTGGCAAGAGCCACGCTAAACACATTTAACGCATACTGCAACAAGAAACACAACAAAAGTAGCCTACGCATAACCCCAACTATCGACTTTGCCGATTATGCATATGCTCGAATTGAGCGCTAATCACACCGTAAAACAATCAAGATGAATGAGTGACATTGCCATATGCTATAATTACACTCCAATATACCCTAAAATCATGCTTGGTCACTTTTGGAACATTTTCCGGAAAATAAAAAAACGACCCAAAAATCCGGTTTTTGTGGACTAGAACTCACGCAAAAACCTCGTTTCGGGCCCCGGAATAGAAATGGACGAAAATTAGTAGGAGCCATCTTAGACACATATAATTGAGTATGGAACAAGAAACACATCAAAAAATAGCCTAGACATAACTCAAACCATCGTTTTTATCCATTAGCTGAAGACTTTTCCTATGTCCCCTTAGAACTAGGAAGACAAATATAAACTAAACACTCATGTTTTGACTGAAAGAGGTTCTGCACTGTAGTCTGTTTCCCTTGTGTTTCCATCAGAATAATCAAACCAAAATCTAAAGACCAAGTTACATAACTCCTTAGACTGCGGCCCTATTCCTTCTGTTTTTCAATTTTTATTTCCAATTTACTACATCTTTCAAAAACTGCAGAGAAAGCGGGTCAAATGCAGCAAAATCAACCAGAAAGCTTAGAAAAAGTGCTCTCACTTCGATACGTTTTGTCGACCGTAGCCAATTGATAGAACTTTTTTCTATTTTTTTTTTTTTTTTGAAAAAGCCAACTGATAGAACTTGACACTATCTCATGTAAGTTCAATATTGAATAGGTCTTCAATAAGTCATAGTGCATATTAAGCTAAAAAAAAGTCTCAGTTCAACTCAGGTTCAACTCAATTCAATTGTAATCAGAAAGAACACGCATAACGACCATATGTACCTTGTAACAAGATCAATGGAGTATTTAAAGCATCGAGCTGAACTGTGTGGTCTTTTTGAGATTCTTGTATAACGACCATATGTACCTTGTAACATCTCTCCTGCCAAACACTAATATGGATCATTCTTGTAAGCATGCTTCAAAAACAACAGAAAAAAAGTTGGATGTACATGTCAATTTACGACGATATTTACATCTAGATATGACTCATTTGTACATAGGAGAAGAGATCAAATAAGGGAAGAAGTTCCTGGTTGTCAATGGGAGTTCGGTGATGATTCAGTTGTTACTTGTTATTTCTTTGCAAACGCCTGGCAGGGTGCACAGCCACTAATCCACTATCACCTTCTGAAAATCACTCTACTTGCGCAACCTGGCTCCCAGAGCTTCTTTTACACCTGGGGCGAACTGGTGACGGAGATTCTGCTGCTTGGTCTCAAGGTATAACCTATTCAAGACGCTCCTTCAAAAGCATAGTTAACACATCTTTTCGCCAAATTCTACTTATCTCTGAATGCCAGTAAGGCCGTTTATACATCAGCCAAGCGTGACCTTTTCTCTGCGCTAAGAGTTAACTGGAAACTGACTCCTTGATCAATTCATGATATGTCCATGTCAAACAATTTCTCGAGAGGAATGCATATGAAAATACCAAGGATCATTGCAGAGGTAATTGAAAATAAGGGTGTTGCAGAGCTTCATCCACGTTTAACCGATCATCCTAGACAAGTACACAAAAGCCCCCAATATATCAGTAATGCATAGACAATATGCAACCCTTACAAAGTAGTAAAATACTAAAGTTAATAGGGTCTACTATTCGTTGCTAAGATAACAGCGAGAGGAAGTTTACTAACCAACAATGTCTCTTCCAAGCCATGTCCAAAGACATGAATAATTACTAGACACCATCATCAAAGACAGGTGAAACATGTTTCAATAATGCATTGATGTTGGCAACTTGATACAAGTGCATGGTCACTCAAAACTCAAAAGTCGGGCTAATTAAAATTGTGACTATTCCAAAAATATATTGAGGTCTATAGTAGAGACATAACATATCTACTGGATTCACTCATCTAGATGCAGTCCAATCAACAAACTTAAGTTGCACACCAGAAAATGAACGCAAGCTTTGAATTTATTAAAACCTTACCGGATCCCAACGTAACAGCTGTCGTACCAAACGCATGGCCCATATATTTGGAAACCTGCCAGCATTGTAAGATGTCCTCAATAAGTCTAGAAACCCGAGAATCGAGATGCAATAGTGTATGTTGTTCTTGACAAATGATAACAGTGATTAGCAGCTCACCCTATATTAAGAGGATCTCTAGTTCTTATTAGGTTTGAGAAGAACTCTTCGGAGCATTTCCATGACGCTGGCGAAACTTTAGCCTGCAGTAATCAATTATTAGGACAGATAAACTTTGGGAGATATGATGCCTTGCTGATCACATACTTCAAGAGCTATGATCATTAGGTCACTGTGTCTTCAAAAGCCAAGTACAGGAGCCAAATTTTGCACCACTATTTTTTTTTTCTTTTTGGTGTTCCACAGCTTTTATTCTACTTTGAAATAGCCAATAAATTTTCTTTAGAGACTAAATTATTAAATAGTAGTTAGGCCCCAAAAATGAGAAGTACACCAAAACAATAATGTGGAAAGCATGTCATGTGGATAAACTGAGAAGTACAGCAAGTACGCATGAAATGCTTTCCATAATTTATGCACAAAACACGGTAAAAGAAACAAAGATAAAATTAAGGCGATTTAAAATAGATTGAGAGCATAATAATGTACTCACTTGGTCGTGTTTACCACTGTTTGAATGATCTTTACGGGAAAGGCCAGGAACTAATATGCACATTTCCATGAAAGACCTAAGCCTGGCACCAAGAGAGAAGCAGAAGCAGCAATGCATCAGCAATAAGTATGTGCAAGTTGTATTGCTCACTCGAACACATGATTTACAAAATAACAGACCAGCTAAGTAAGTTGATTAGTCCTGTGTGTGTGTGTGTGTGTGCGTGTCGTGTGGGGTGGTGGGGGGGGGGGGGGCACAACACCACAGTTATGATGGGAACTCACCTATATGCAAGTTCTTTCAAGTCTTCATTCCAACCATCAAGAAGGTTATCTAGAAGGGCATGAGATAAAGTGCTAATCTGAAAAACATCCGGAGAACCCAACACGAGTTCTAAGAATACCACACCTACACTCCACATATCATACCTGCCAGAAAAAGGAATTTTCAATCAAAAGATTAAGGACGTCATTGTGGTGCATTTCTGAGCTTCGGTATATTTCTGCAGCACTCTTAATTTTATGTAATAAGTTCACAATATGGAGATCATACTTGAGAGTTCTGCTTGTAGGTCCTTGGAACCAGCTTATATTCAACAATGCTTCTGGGGGTGTGTAGTCGTATGTCTGTTCAGCTCTGTATAGGTCAACAATAAGCCACGGCACCAGAAATCGAAAGCAAACATCTCTCTAACTAAAGATTCCAATAAACACCTTCAGAAATAGACATTCTCTGAGTATTAACACATAACCGACGGAGTTCATACCTAATACATTCATAAAGGTAGTCTCAATGTCCTACAAATATTAGCCAAACATACAGAAATACTGATTTCTAAATAAATTGATCCAAGATCTCCTAGGTACACCAGTAGTACAGAGTAATCAAATAGGGATTCATTACCTAGAAGGGCTTCGAAATCCATATAGACGTCTCTTGGTGAAGTCATCAATAGCACTACCAAAGTCAATAATGCGCCTGACAGATACACCAAAAGGGATTTACAATTCCCATGATTGAGATCATCTCTCGGAGAGAAATCACAACAAGTCTTAACGTATTAATAATCAGTGTTCAAATGATGTTGAAGAAACTAGAGAGTTTCTCAATGCCAATCGCCAAGGATTGAAATTAGAAGATTCAAGTCATACCAAGTGACAGTTCACTGACCTCTGAGTGAACTGTGATGTTTCAGAATGGAAGATGACCCATTCATGGTACACACATCCTCTATCAAAACATGTTTTATTAAACAAATTAATCTATTGACTGCTTAGTGTTGTCGCCTTTTTTTTAGCTGCAGTGCTACCGGTTTAGTGATATATTAATATTTACCCTCCCATAATCAGAGAAAATGCAAATACCTTAACGAGAAGCCAAGATGCCGAGTTATACTGCACTTTAATTATCAAGTAGTGAAGCAGCTTCTAAATACAAACAAAACCCTAGATATGGCAACACTAAGAGCAATGAAACAGAACACCATCCTACATTATGCCCACATGTTTCAGCTCTTCATTAGGGCTCTCTTTTAGGCATCCACCTGTGTCAGGATCTTCAATGCATATTACCATGTTCTCTGCAACAAATTCTCGAATCAATCAGCCTTGATTTCAAATTCTATTTAGGTATATGACAATAGTGATGAAAAGGCAGGACACAGATTACAACCCGATCACAACACCTAATTTATATACAAGTACCCAAAGTATAAACTTTCCCTATCCTAATCCACTATTAATGCACAAATGTAACATCAAATGTCCGATAAAGCCTAAGTGGCCAAATGCTCACCAGGTTTTATATCTCTGTGGGTAATTTTGCGGTCATGACAGGATTTGAGTGCCATCAACTAAGACAACACAAAGTGTAGCAAAATTCGAAGTCAGTTCCTAAAAGCAGAAATTGACGGCACTAATATCATAATGATCCACAAAAGAAAGCAACAAGTTAATACTTCAAAATAATTTATGATTCCCCATTTTTAAGGCTTCCATGAAATTTCATTGAACAAAGTACACTGAATATATGGAATCTCAATTGCTGCAACAAACTCATGTACATTTTAAAAAAGCTTTCTCGATATTTCACACAGCAATCATATGTTTGCAAGTTTTTTCTAAGAATATCGAAAAGAGAAAAAGAGAAAATGCATCCCAAGCAAATGCAAAGGTAGATTTAGCACCTGAGAAGAGTAATCAATGAGTCTTCGTGAATGAAAGTACTACGTATTACATATTAAAAATTGAGCTCTCACCAATTGCCACATGATATTTCGCATTTCCTCTTGTCCTGCTTTAGTAGTCTTCAACCAGCGCCACCATTTTGAAGGGTGTAGTACCCGAGCATGTCCAGCATTTTCAGAAGATATTTCATCAGCATTTACAGTTGTATATATAAGCTTTGACAAAGATATTCCTTCATGCCTGAACACAAGCCAAATTTCATTAGATCGGGACTCAAAAGACTCCACATATCTAGCAATATGGTTGAGGCCTTCTTCATCGATCACTGTCCAGGTTCCATTTCCGTTAATGAACGTATCTCCAGGATTCTCAGAGTCACCACTCTGCTGAATGAATACTTTATCTGTTTGAAGGGGACTGTATAAATGAGCTGCACAATCAGAGTCATTCAAGAATGACTTGGAAACTCCAGATGGCAGAAACTCTCCTAGAGATGTCGATGCATTCAAGAAAATTTCACCAAAATACTTCTCACGCAGCCCACTTAAGTATACAGCCGATCCTTTCTCGACCTGCTTGGAATGAAAATCAAGTCTTTTTACTTTGTTCTACATTCCATTAATCTTAGCAATTTTCATAGTCAAGATCATACATCACAACCATAATTTAACAAATCATGGTCTGTCTCAACAAAAATGCAGCTGCCAAGTCTTCAGGTACTTGGATAATCTAAGCTTTCTTTTTCATCATTATCTACAGATAAAAAATTCTTCGATTTTCAATCTTCTACTGCTTTACCACTCGCATATGGACTTATAGACTTTTATCATCCTTCTCATTGTCACTCTTACTCCGATTTACACATTAAGAGCAATGAAGAAACTGGTATTTGAACAGCAGACCTGAGGAGGGGGGCCGGAGAGTTCAGAAAACGAAGGTGATGTAGAGATAACTCCCATCATTAAAAATACATAACCTACAAGTGAACAAATGTATGCCACCGCCAAGAATAGCCACTAGAGCTCTGGATCTTATAAACCAAAAACCAGTGACAGACCCATCAAAATCCTAGGAAACTTTGGAAAAAAACAATAGAAACTGGTATTTATGGTATTTGATCTTAGATACTAGCTTACAATCCAATCAACGTGTCTCAACCGATTATAGGAATGATCTGGTAGATAAATGAGACCCAAACAAAAATACAGGGATTCAGCAATACCAACTGACCCACCTGGTCGACTAAGGTTTGACCTGTTTACTCTTAGCGGTCAGAACTTAGAATACCTCATGGGTGTAGGAAAATGCACGAAAAATAACAATAGAGAATAGCGACTAAAGGATATCATTAATCATAATACATGCAACTCAGATTAATATGATTAGAACAGAGGCAGAAAGATAAGTTGAAACTTGGATGTACCATTATGCGCTTTAGAATAAACAACTTCTTCTCAGATGAGCCATCATGACAATCATCACTCGATGATGTTTGGGAACTTCCTTTACATGACTCAAAATTCAGATGGTATCCGGAGGAAGTTTTGTTCTTCTGATCCATATTGGAAGCATCATCTCTCTGAGAACAATTCCACTGGAAAGCCAACCAAACTTCACCATATGCACCCCGACCAAATCTCTTTTTTAATAAGTACCTATTTATTGATGTATTAGAAGAAATGTCGGTCATGCAAGGAAATCTATAGAATTTTAACTCACATTATAACGAGCAATTATATGATTCTCAAGCATAATGTGTTTTTGCAGCTAAAGGACCCTCTGCAGAAGTAAGATTATACAAAGCTGTTGTCAAGGCACCCATTTGTGACATGGAATCATCTATCCGTTATAAATGAAGGTTTCACCCATAATTTAATAAATATTGACAACACAGTGTAGCTTACACTTTACCGGCATACAAGAATTATATTATTCATACATGTATCTTTGAACCTGAACCTCAAGATAGTGCCAGCAGCGTACACTAGCTCAAGCTCCGCACAATGTGGAGGTCGTAACTCGTAAGTGAAGCTTACAGTTATATTAAAGGAACTATTCCCAGGACTGAAAGATTTGTAAGATTTGAAAAATAGGCCATATATATAAGTTTACCATTGGGAACGCACTAAAAAATTACAAGTGAAACACAGTCTAGGAGCTTTTAAGGTCAGAATTCTGGACAAGAAATAGAAACTGTTCTGCTAAATTCATACTTGCTGTGAATCTGAAATTTGAACCTTCTTGAATCCCAGTACATGTTTTACTTAATGTCCTATAATTCCTATCAAAGCAACCTACATCTGCAATTTTTCTACACAAATGTGGTTTAGGGAAAAGGACTTTCTAATAAGGGAATGTCTAGAAGTGAACCACTAGCTTCTGTACATTCCTTTCTTACAAATTTCTTGTTAGTCAAGTTCAGTCCTCAGTCCGTTCTAATTTGTGCAATTTTTGTAGTTGAGACCGAAAGTTCAGGTCCGGTTCGGCTTTAATATTTCCGTTTCGAACAAAAATTCTGTCAAATTAAGTTCAGGTCTAGTTTGGTTTGGCTTTCTCAAATGTATTCCGTTTCCAAAAGAAATTCTGTCACATCATGTTCAGGTCCAGCCCGGTTTGGCTTCATTACTGATCAAGCAGTTGTACTCTACCACTAGTTGATTAGCAGAAAAGTTACTGTCATATTAAGTTCAAACAAAATTGTCTATTCATTTGTTCCTAAAAACCACCAACAGATCAACCCCAAGCAGCTGCCTTCCAAATACAAGGTCTAGGGCACAAAACAACTAAGCATAATATCAGTCACTCTCCTAAACAAAACTGGACCTCGAAAAAAAAGGGAGCAATGTCACGTTTTCCTACAGATTGTCGGTGAAATCAATTTGCTGCGGATGCCAAGTACGTAACCGTTGGCCACTACAGCAATATGTTAGATGAAATGAAATCCTCACTAGTACAACATGGACAGGTAGAAAAGACTGATGAAGAAAAAAACGGCGTTTAATTCCAATTCTCACAGCCCAAATATGGCAAGCGCGAATCAGAAGCCAGTAAGCCAACAATGACACCGAGGCAAGAAAGAAAAGAAGAATAAAGATAAAAAAAGTATTGCTAGCCAGGCACTCAAAAGCGTAAAAGTGAGAGACAACAGATTATACCTCCGATCAGGCTTATCATGATCAAATGGTCGAAAATTGGATTCAGCATGCTGCAAAGGAATTGATTCCAGTAGAGCAAGGAAACTCGAAAAATCTTCAGGATATCGGTTCTTTTCTCCATTGCTATCCGAAATCATGCCAAAATGGAAGCAAAAGTTCTGCTCCTCATTTATTTTAAGAGATTCACCTAGGTCAAAAGGGTCAAACTTCACATTTTACACAACAATATAAATTTCAAACTGACAAATAACATCAAATAGTAGAGGAATTCATTGAAGTCTACTTAAATGCAAAAAGAACAACATGAGAAGAAAGAATCACACAATCCGATCTAAGAAACAAATCAATCTTAATATCTCACGAGTCAGAGGCAGCTCCTCACCACAGCTATGATCGAGAAGCCCAGGAAGAGTATGAGAGACGTCGAAATTATTTTCAGGTTTTTCATCCTCTACCTGACTAAATATATAGTCCTCATTTTCCTTCAGGTTCTCATACAAATAGTAACAGCCAAAATGCCCATGCTTTCCTTCAACCTGGAGCAAGAATAATAATGACAACTCGTTGTAAACAAAAAGCCTTACTCCATGAACGACAAATAGTCACAACAAAAACTTTAAATTTCATTTGATTTTCTTATAAGATGTAATGTATCACACGATATAACCAACTTTAAATGTTTCATCTCTTCTCAACACCAGTGCATGCAAAATTTTCAATTCAAACAGCCCCCCAACAAAAAAAAAAAGAACATCTAAGGGCAATCCACTTTTCAGTCAATAGAGTAGGAGATTAAGCACAAGAGAAAGTATCCAAGGAGGCTGCTTCATGCACAATTAAGAATGTGACTGAGAGAGGCTTATGAATGAAGAAAGTAGAAGTAGATGAAAAAAAAAGGAAAAAAAAAAGATGTAAGCAATGCATTTGTTCAAATTTAATGGATTTAGAAGATAAAACCTTTACGGAAAATAGTAAAGTGCATACGATTTATAAAAGAAATGATAGTGAGAAAAATGCATAAAAGTGTTGGACTTACCAATTAACTTTTCTATCTTCCTTTTCAGTTAAATAACACATAACATCCCTTTGGAATTGCCTTCTAATTCCTCTACTGTTTTTTAAGATATCAACAAACTCATGGGAACTTCTAAGAGAACTTCACATGTCTCCTTTCATATACTTACCAATAACCGGTCGAACTTTGCTACAACTGGATAAGCATGCTCCAGTTGAACAAGGCTGGTGGGGATTTCTTCCGCTAAGCATTAACAAAGCAAAGAAAAATGATAACAGTGTCATTATAGGCAATTTTTTCTTAGAGGAAAAGGTCTGATGAAACAGGAAGATAATAGAAATAGCAAAGAACACATCCCCAAGTAAATGTCACTTGTAATGGAGTTGAATTCAAAGAAAAGCCACCCATAACCAACATACATAAGCAACTGTATGTATCCCCGAGTAGGCAGAATCTACGCATAAACATCTTAATATACCTCACAGTATTCCATATACTGCTCAAACTGTAAAGTACATGGAGTTGAACCAGACAGATAGCACTTGAAAGTTGAAACAATAGTAAAAACTCTAGAAAACTCTACTACATGAAAATTGTGATGAAATATATAAAGAACAAGAAACAGCAAGCCCAAATATCTTAAGGAAGTTATTTTCAATTGTACTAAGTTCTAAGCACAAACTTAAAATCTTTTTGTCTAACATCTCTATGCACTAACATCTTAGGCATACCTTCTCTAACAAGCTGCAACCTAAAATTTTCACATCTCTTCAAGTGTTCAATATTAACCCCAATACATATTCAAGCACAGTCTACCAAGAGAGTGATCACATGGAACAAAAGAGAGCAACTTCTTTCAAAAAGAACTACACAGAGGAAAAACATGAAGGAAAAAGAACAACAGGCAAGGCAAAATAATAACAAAACATCGCTTTATGTCTCCTACCATATTATATTACTATTGCAGTTCATAGTTTTGCCTTTCAAGTTCCAGCAGCCTCATTGTAATCACACGGGTAAAGCAAGAGTCTTCCTTAGAGGCATTGGGTTAATGTTATTGTTGTTGATGTGGAGTTTATGTCAAAAATAGTACATGCCTGTTTATATCAACAAATTCCGTTGACTTCAATATGAAACATTCATGCCTCCACTCAATACAATAATAATATTCAGAAAGGCAATAGGCAAACCTAATAAGCTCAAGGGAACAACAGCCGCAGCCATGTTATCCAAGCTTCCTCTCTCAAAGGCAGTGTTTACTATGCAGTCAGCCAAGGACTCTGAGCAGGCAGAAGACATCTGTGACCTTGAAGGGTCATCATTCTGCACTTCCCACAGCAGATCACAGACATCCTGCATGCCCATCGCCTCAAAGACACCATCAGATGCAGCTATGAGATAACTATCATTGACATCTAGGCGTTGCCAATCTGTCACCTCAGGAGCAGACGAAACACCATAACTGGAAATACCGAGAAAAGATATGATCCTCAACCATTTCCCAGAATATAGAGAAAATTAACACAGAACCAAAAGAGACACTCTGTTTGTGCGTGTAAGCGAAAGGGTTGACAGTCGAGCCATGAATTTACCAGCCATGCATGAAGCTCACCTTTTGTAAGAAACATCACCAATGGCCCTGGAAACACTGAGCTGTCCATTGACGCGAGGAACTCCACTCCATTCTATAACAGAACCGCCAGCATTTTCGACCCGGGACTTCTCGTCATCCCTATCTGGCCGATGGTCTCTAGTCAATTCTTTCACCATCAGATGTGTCACTCGATTTGAAGTCACTATTTTACAGCTCTCACAATCCTTAAACCGTAATACGGCTCCATCACGCCTTTTTTGCCTATAAATCCTCAATGCAGCGGCTGCAACATTACAGCAATATACAAGTTTACCACAAATCATCAAAAAAGATTTTTTTAAAAAATGAAAGAATTGTTGAGTAAATTCTGCTGTACATGTCAAATCATTATTTTCTACTACTCTGTCTATAGTAATCGTCCTGGTTTTTTTTTTCCCAGGTGTCCCAGTATGTTTTTCTTCTAAAGAAACAAGTACTAACTGCACTTTGAATTTGTGCAAAGTCCAATATGATAGTCATTCAAGGATGGAGTGAGTAACAAATAAAAGCCATAAATTTCCTTTTGTATTCATACATAAAAAACAAAGTTTTTGTTTCCAGAAAAGTGCCAGCTAACCTTTAGCGTCTGCAGGAGACTGATAATTCTCTGAGCACAACAGAGCCTTTGAATCTCCTAAATTGGCAACCAATATCTGACCATCTACGATCAAAACAACAGTGGCCGTAGAACCCGAATCAAGATTGAATTTTTGAGCCTCCTTCACATCTCGAATCGATGATTGTCAGCTATTAAGTCAGAGTATACAGTGGCCTGCGAAGTCAATCAAATTCAGATGAACACTATAGATCTTACCTTGGAGAAGGTAGAATCAATGTCAGCAATTGTTCTCAACAGTGCTTCCTTCAGAATTTCCAAGTGAAATGATCTTCCGAGTGTTTCTAGTGACATATGCCTAAGCCTGTGAAATCATTTGATAAATCAACATTCAAAATCATCATGCACTCCCATATATTGTTTATCATATATAACCACTACTGAATGGACCAAAATTTTAAGCTACAAACTTTTGTTGTTTGGGCAAGAGTAAGCTTTAAATTATGATCGATATAAGCAACCGCAGGCAACTCAATCTGCAGCTTTGATTATCATGAAGTCATACTAACAGAACAGACGAGAAGAAGGGGAGAGACAAAAGGCTACATCGTACCAAAGACTTTGGATAATAAAGTCATTCCACTATCCTCTCACTGCAGCCATTGGGCTTGCCAGTTGACAGTAAATGCCAGTCGGGCTCATTGGTCACCACAGCCCGCCTTTTGAAGCACCAGCTCCTCCCCCCACCCCCTTACTTTGTTCTCCTCACCCCCACCCCCCTCTCCTAGAAATGGGATGTAGGGTAGAAAACAAAACTCAATAACAGTCAAGATCCCTGGTAGACAACATTGGTGAACTTGTCAGGCAAGTATGCATGGTTTAAATTTCTCAAGTTCCTTATTGATGCAGAACTTCGAACAGCTAAGGTGCTGACCCAGCCAGTTGCACTGGACCATGCAGGAACCAAAGTTTGATTGGTTTCGGCCTGTTCAAATTGGCATTAATCCAACAACCAATTAAATCACGCCAAACTGAGAACTACTCATAGTTCACATTTTGTTCCATCGGTTCAGCTAAACAAGTTTTGAGAACTATTTACCTCCAACGTAAAAATGATCAAATGTAGAAAATATTAAAGCAATATGAGGTTTTCAGTCTCTCCTTGGCACAACGCTCCCTGAAATATCAGAAACCTTGAAGAACAGGCATCAGCGGGGCAGCATCTTGGTAGTCCGATTTAAAAAGAAAACAGTTTCCTTTCTCTTAATATCTTTTATCCCAAACTACCCATCCTCTTAGTTTTTTCTTTTATTTTTTGGATTCATTATAGACAACATAGAGCCCTTAGTAGCTCTTATTAGCCACCACATGCATCAAACAATCCAGCAGACCATCACAAACAAAAAGATGAGGCCTCATACAGCAAAAATCAGGCAGTAAACATTGAATATTAGAAATAAATGCATAATGATCCATAGAAAAGGTTTCACATAGTTATTTGATACCTCTCCTGATCAATAAAATGCGAAATCCATTCTCTATCCTTGCAAAATTGAGAAGAAAATGGCATGACTTCCTTGTTGGACAATCCTCCAACTGATGTCTTCAGAAAGGAAGGAAATGTTGCGTCAAGAAGGAAATAAGTATGCAAAATGAGATACTCCAACAAAAGCTTCAAGGCCATGTCGCTTGCTTCAGAGCCATTATGACCGTCAAAAACAGCAACAATTCCCACTGCGACCTCTGTCAATCCAGTCGGACCTGCTCGATGACCAAAATGAACTAAAATATTCAAAGTAGCGACTAAAACATCAACTATTCTCATAAAAACTTATCAATTAATATAGCATGCTGCAGTGGTCTATGTTGAAAACATTTGCAGCAACCACATGCTTCATTACTTTTGCCTTCTGCATATCAGCATATGGAATGTAGGCACCCTACATACTATGCAACCGATTTCTCTGTTAGTCCTTTAATTTCGTAGTAATACAAGATTCATCAATTCAACATATTCTAAATCAACATGTGACAGGAACATACAGCAATTACTAATAGTACAAACAAAATTTGGAATAAACCAACAAATCGAACTCCCTCTGTCACAAAATAATAGGTCATATCAACTTCTCTAGGTCGAACTGTATGGAATTTTGCCGTGATTTCATATCACTATGGATTTTTAATTTAATATCAGACATTAGTATTTAAGTCAAATATGGCCTATAACCCAAACTTAAGTGTTAGTCCTAATTCAGATCAAATGCAACTTTGGCTTTCCGACAACTTAACTAATTTATCTAATTCTATGAGTTGAACTCGTGATTAAAAATGCCAATGTTAACTTCCTACATCCCGTTTTAATTCCTCTTCTAAATCACAAATTTAAGTCAACGTCAACTCATACCTAAAAACTCTAAAAACTTATTGGAGTTCGGACAAATACTTAAGTCTGGCTTACGCCTTGTTCTTTAGGACTTAATAAGCGGTAACTTCAGTTCAGTTCTAATAAGTCCAGTTAACTTTTAATTACTTCACTCCCATTCTAATAAGTTCGATTCAATTCTAATGAGTTCAATTCAGCTCCTACGATTTCAGTTCTGATAAGTTCAACTCTGCTCAATTCCTTACGATTTCAGTTCTAACAAGTTCAATTCAGCTCAATTCCCTACGATTTCAGTTCTAAAAAGTTCAATTCAGCTCAATTCCCTACGAATTCAGTTCTAATTAGCTCAATTCCCTACGATTTCAGTTCTAATAAGCTCAATTCCCTACGACTGCAGTTGTTAAAAGTTCAATCAGCTCAATTCACTACAATATCAGTCCGAAAGAACGGGTCTTTCAAGCCATCTCAGTATAATTACGCAAACTTTAAGCCACCTCAGTCTAAATATCCCTAAATATTCATGTCAAACATGGCATATAAATATCGCGACGAGCATAACACTATCAATAATAATAATAAAGTCAAATGTGACCAATTAATTTACGACGAACCAGGGAATGGAATCCGGACATCAAGGGCACAAAAAACGCGGTCCTCCTGGTGAACCCGGCGGCCCTGGAGGACAGCCACTTGACATTTCGGGTTCCGGGGCGGGGAGCGGTGATCAGGGAGCTTCCAGCGGGGGCATTTCGGGGATTTAAACACCGCGGCAGCCCCGCCTTCTTTGTACACCGTTAAACACCTCGATGATTCAGCTGAATTGCATCTGATCACTAAGATTAATAAACATAATGCCAATAAATTAAATTCTAGGGTTTTATCCATTTGATTTTATTAATTGTTGCATTTTTAGGGATTAATTTTAGGGTTTTTGATTGTTTTGTTAAATTAGATGGATTTTAATTGAAAGGGGGGTTTGACTTTTTGTGAGTTTGGTCAACGTTGCAAGGAAATGACGCGAAAATTTTGAATCAGTGGTTTATTTATATACGTTGAGATATATTGGTGGATCTTGATACATTCCCGCCGATTCTTTGCGTTTGACTTTTAACATTATTTAAGGTTATAATTTGACCGTTAATAAATTAAAAAAATATAATTGAAACAATAATAAAATTATAATCATATGAAAGTATTTGAAAATACAAAATCTCATGTTAGAAATTTTTATATATAGAGATATTAAAAATCAAAAAATGACTTCGGTGAATGTAAAAAGTCAAATACAAGAATTGGGTGGGAATACATGAAAAAGCGGGCCCAACTTGAAACTGGAGGCTAGTTTTTCTAGTAAGGCTGGTTATCGGTCCGGGATCGGATCGTACCAAGGACCAGATTTCACGTTTTCAAGGATGAAGACTGGACGTAATAAGCCTGGTTTAAAAAATGGTTAGGATCACTTGCAAAAAGATTAAATTGACCTAAATTAGACCGGAGACTGGATTCCCGAATTTCAAAGATGGATTGATCATGACCACTTTTTGAACTGCCGTAGTTGTAAGACTAAAAACAAGTAGGATTAATCCGAATTATTAAAATAAATACTGCTAATTTACCTTGAAAACTGGACTCTAATCATTTGATCTCCAAAAAAACTCACTTTCTTAATATTTGGTCTAAAATGAAATAAGGCGAAATTGTTGGAATGAAGGGAGTATAATACCATGGTAACAAGTGGATTAGTGGTAATGTATTGAGGAAGTAAAGTGTTTGATTGGATCTTATTTGAGTTGGCCAAAAATACTTATAATAATTAACGTGTTATGTGTGTTTGGTTAATGATTGGCATTTGCAACCCTAACCTGACACCTATTTGTGTCTAACTTGCAAATTTGATGCTTACTCGAAATACGATATGACTATAAAATATGAAACTCGATACCACACTTCTTACACAATGATCAGAACCATACAACAGGTTGTATGTACAACGGAGGGCAAAGGATGTCATTTTACATATTGGAAAAAAAATCAGATCCACTTTCTCTGTAACGTACCTTAACTGCTAGTCTGCTACCCACTTCTTCCCCTTCCCCCTTCCCCTGCCACAAAGCAGCCCCCCACCCCTTCCCCTCCCTCAG
>CAAKMY010120505.1:0-25147 GCA_901111285.1 Corrigiola litoralis | reverse complement strand
CCACTTTAAGCCCGTCAAATTTTAATATTAAATTAGACGCTCTCATACAAGATTTTCGGTTATAAAAGAACACCCATGATAGAAACTACGTAACTACTTTGCCATTTTCGTGATGGGGAAGTTTTGAGCATATATCGGTGGGGGCCCACCTATCAAAGAGGGCACCAATGTGATTTCCCCTTGTAAAAGGAAGGGTAATACTGTCCTTAAAATGGTGGGTTCCTACCGGTTTATGCTCAAAAATCCCCATATCGGATGAGGGTATCATAATGCACACCTCATGATGGCATGTTCTCGACTTAGGACGGTCTCACCACGTGTTACTCTTTGGGATAGATGTGTGATAATTTATCTATGTGGTTGTAGAAAGTTAGAAATTTTGTTGAGGTTGGAATATTATTCGAGTGTCCAAAAGGACACGTCTTATAGCTCGCATTAGACTTATATATGTGAGAATTATGTTTTACTTAATTCTTTTGGGGTTAAATTCGGAATTGGTGTAGAATTTGAGAAGCTAGAGTTTGTTGTTTGACGGTATTTCGAGAAGCAATGGAGGGATGTGTGATCGTAGTATTGCTCTATGTGATCATACAAAAATGTAGATTTTTTTTGTTGAGGTTCATGCTTTTTATCTTGTAGGGTTTTGTGGACTAAGGAATATTATTACTGTATTAGATTGTGTGAGCGTTGACCAATTAGAAAATGACACAGATGATAGCCTGTTTTTGACTTATTTGTGCTAGAATTATGTTCGTCTTAGTTTTTTTTTTTTTTTTTTGGGGGGGGGGGTGGTGGGCAAAAATTTAGGTAAGAGTGTTTATAGGAGCTGAAAACTCACCCGCCCTATCATAGGAGTATAGGACCGTCATACCTAAGTGGTTTTACTCTTTTGGCTTGTTGCGCTGAATTTGGAGAAGCGATGGGAGGGATGTGTTATTGTGGTAATTCTATGCTTCTTGTGTGCTTAGTTCGATTTGATCATTGTTCTGTTAAATTTTTTGGGTTTGTGAACGCCATTGTAAGAATTTTCTGTTCTCTCCACTGTTTACCCCCGCGAAAGTCAGGAAAGGAAAAAAGAGAGAAGCAGGGAGAAATTGATGTCATGGTTTTTGGGAAAGAAGTGCACTAGACTGGCTGTAACTCTCTTCCAGACTAGGGATACACTTTGTAGGTAGCTCTTTGCTCGCTAAATGTAGTTCAATACTTCAATTTACGTTCATTTTGGAGAAAAAATGGTGACATGAAGAATTTGTAGAATCTGTTTATCAGTTAGGTTAATTATCTGCCTGGTAGTTGGGGTTCATTATTTTTGGTTGAAAAGGCTAGTTCGACCTTAGACTGTTGATCAAATAAAAGATAAATACACGCTGTACTTTTGTGTCTGCTCTTTTTGGTTGTGTTAGAAGTTGAAATTCCATCGCACTAGTACAACAAATGGTGTTTTTGATTGTCAGAAGGCAGAACATTGACATGGCAATAGTAACTGCTGGTATTTTAAGTACCCTTTAGAAAAAGCAAATCATTAACCATTTAATCCCTTGAGAGAAGTTGAATGCCATGGCAAGCCAATGGACCTTAGGGCTTGAGTTAGGAACAATTTGATTCCTGGAACATAAGTTTTAGCTAATTTGCAACATAAAAAAAAAGTATCAAAAATTAAAACGGCAATTAGAGCACTATCGAAAACCTGATCTAGAGGGGGTGGTGGTAGTGGTTCATGTTTTCAGAGAACTAAAGACTTGAGGAAGAATGCTGCAGCTTCAATTTTCGGATAAATTTATCATGCATCTCGCCTCTTATGTCCAGTCTGCTAGAATGATCAACAATTACTGACAGAATTTTGGATGCGAGTTCACTGTGATCAAGAAGAAAGCACACTTATTAGTCTTTTTTCCAAGTGTGCCATCTTCAATTAAACCCTTTTCTACCCTTAGCAAAACTATCTTATGCTTTATTGCAATCCATCTCCAAACTACGTTCTCTCTTGTGGCGGCCATGTGTAAGCCCCTGAACACATTTCAATATTTACTCTATCTAAGTCAATAAAGTGCTGGAGACCTGGACAATTATTATGTAAAAAGATAGTCTTATTAGTTTAAAAAGAGACATAGTCACAAATTGTGTTAAAGAGGTAACATTTTATTAAAATTGTAAAATTTGACCTTTTCGAACTTGACTCTACTTTTTGCCTCCCCAGCTATTATAATAAGAGAACAATTGGGCACTCTAGGGCCCGTCAACATTTGTGAAAAGTCAAAAAGTAAAAAGTTACGAGTGTAATTTTTTAATTACATAGTGTCTCTTCTAAGACTATCAGAGACATTTTAGCTTATGAAGTGAGGTGTGTCTGATTTAACTTAAAAGAACCCGTCTTGTAGGAGACTATCTGAAAATCAAAAGCCCCTTCAATGTCAGCGTGTATTCATGTCTACATCCGGTAAAGGTTCTGTAGTTCACCTTAAGGTTGAAAACTCACTTGTGTGCAAGTGAAGTCATTATTGCGGTTGTATAGCTGGTCCTGCAGTCGCATGTCATTTTCTGGATGTTCTATTATTGTGATGGGAATCTCAACTTCATATGAACAATCTGAAGTTGGTTAACTTGACAACAGACTAAAGAGACTGTGACCATCTTAGCTTTATGAACTCCAAATGGTGTATGTTACTGAGATGGCTAAGATTAAGATTGTAAATTAATGGTATAGATGTCGACTATGATTCTAAGCACCAATATTTGAAATAGCCGGATCGCTCTGATTAGTAACATTTTGTAGCATATTGATCTAAGATACTCTTTTTTTTGTCACTCTAGGGTGATGCTGCGGTTAGTTAATAAATATGTCTTGTATGTTCTTTTAGTTATTTCTAAAATGTAGAAGCTGACAGTTATGTCTTGTGATTTCTTAATGCTAGTTCAAATGGAAATTACACAAGAAGGCTTCACAAGTGTTATATTTACACTTCGCTTTAAAGAAACGTGCAATAATTGAGGAAATTCACGAGAAGCAGGAACAGGTGTGTTTAATCTACAAGACTTTGTAGTAGTGCGTATTCATCTGGTAGTTAAAGATTCTTTTTTTCCCTTTCTTTCTATGGATTTGCCATCTTTGATTGTTCACTTTGAGAGAGCAGGTTTTGATTTAGTTTTGAATTGAATATTATATCAAAGGTCAAAGAATGGCTTCAAAACCTTGGAATAGGAGACCATGCGCCTGTTCTGCACGAGGATGATGACGCAGAAGATGAAACTGTACCTTTACATGCTGATGAAAGCGCTAAGAACAGGTGTCACTTGCAACCACATCGCTTTTTAACATATTTTGCCTTTCTCAATGTCAATTGTTTTGCTGAGCACTCTTAATCTTGTGTCTGCACTTCTGTTCAGAGATGTTCCATCAATTGCCGCTCTTCCAGTTATTCGGCCAGCCCTAGGTAGGCAACATTCCATTTCAGATAGGGCAAAGGTGGCCATGCAAGGGTATCTGAATCATTTCTTAGGGAACCTGGACATTGTTAACTCTCGAGAGGTATGCTTGGCTTCTCTCTTGTTGAAACAGCATACAACATCTTATGAAACAGCCAATAATAGGAGATGGTCAGGATGAGATGTGTAGTATTATAGAATCCTTCTGTGCCAATTTATTTGTTTTTGTATGTTTATGATTTCGAATTCAGTGTTATTGTTCTTCTGTGATGTTGAGAGCTCTTGCGGAGCTATAGTTTTTTAGAACTGAATCAATTAATAGTTCGATTGTTCCAACTATAATTTCGGCTCTGGTTTGACAAAGCTTCTTGATCTGAGAGTTTGTCTCAATGCAAAAGGGAGACGGAAACGGGTGAGAATTTGTTTTGAGTGTTATAATTTGGAGTGTTATCTATGCTCATCACTAAACCCTAATCAGCTAAACATAGTTTTAAGAAACTGCTGGATGCACACTTCAGACTGCTTATGCAGACGGCTTAAATTTTTCAAAACGCGTAGTTTTTGCTGCTCTATAACTTTTTGTCTTCTCTCTTGACGTCCTACATTTTAGTATATTTATGTTTTCTTCTAAACTTGTTCTATTATTCAGTTAATCCATAATAGTCTCGATTATTTGGTTGTTTTCGGTGGACTTTGAGTTTACTAAGTAGATCTGGATGCGTTTTTGATGGAGTAAAAGTTGATGATGCATGCGCCATACCAAAAGTTCAGTTATACAGACCATTCTCCTCGTGGCGATATTGCTTCCGCAGAGTTATCCTCGTTTAGCCTGGGCCTCAATTTTGTTTGCTCTACCTGTGTTATACATATGTTGAAGACCTATAATGCATATGTATACTTGGGTGTGATCCTTGAAATATGGGAGGAAAATAGAGAAAGCTTGACAAATCCATGTCAAGTACTTCTAACAATCCAGAGAGGTTGTAATAGTTCGAATTACATCGGTTTGTCAACATGTTTGTGGCGGTCTAGCAATCTTTTGTCAGCTACCTGTTTTTTGCCATTAGGTCCCTCGGTGATTCAGTCTGATAGTGATATGTTAGTTAATTAATTATAGATCACAAAGTACTGTGTTAATACACCAAATGAATCTTGCTGTTCGTAGAGTATTGGAAGGTCTATGCGACTTTGCTCCTGAAATAGTTGAAATTTCGTACAGAGGCTCATTTTGAGAAATCGTCACAGTAAGGAATTTCAGAAGTATACCAGGTCTTCACTATGCAAGTGTTGATCATCACATTGTTGGAGATGGCAGAGAAGGAAGAGCCATTGTGTTTGTAGTGACTAGGGAAGCAATGCTGGAATGCCATATGCAAGATATAAGAACAAAATGAAAAGTTGTCTTGTGTACGTAATGGTGAAAACATACATTACGGTACCCTTCAGGAGATTTTTCCTAGTAAGACCTAGTTAGGTTTCAGAGATGTAGGATCTGAACAATATAGAACACAAATGTTTCTAAATTAACCTTTATCTTTCTACTTTTAGAAAAGAGTTGTGACATTTGGATTTTAGGCTTAGACTATCACTTGTTATGTGATTTTCAATTGCCATGTTTACTTGATTGGGGTTGACGTAATAGATTATCATTTATTTGAAGTCTATCATCTGCGACAGGTTTGTAGATTTTTGGAGGTTTCTAGGCTATCTTTTTCACCAGAGTATGGCCCCAAGCTTAAAGAAGATTATGTCATGGTGAAGCATCTACCAAAGATTTCTAAAGATGATGATCGCAGATGTTGTAATTGCAATCTATTTAGTTGGTGCAATGACAATTGGCAAAAGGTATGATAACTTTATCTTTTGTAATTCACTTAAGTTCTTCCTCCCGCAATTGTCTGGAGTCTTTCCTGTTGTAATTCACTTAAGTTGTTGCCCTTGCATTCTTCCCTTCAAATGAATGCACGTTTTACTTTAGTTTTAAGTTACAATGCATTACTGTCTGGTGTGCAACTTTGCACGTCTACATTATTTTTTTCTTCTCTACTGCCTTAGCAGATGATAATAGATGGGGATCACCTTTATTCATTTAGTTTGCATTGGAAATGCTATGTGTTTTTCTAGCTTGCAGAGCCAGGCTTATTACATTGTGTCAAGATGACACTGTTTTCACTATTGGAGAAGTGAAGATATTTTGGGTTATCCTCTCTTTTTCTCTACTTGGACGGGATTAGTATAGTCAAATCGGATATGTATTGATGGCATTTTACTATCGTTGTGGATGTATGTGTTTTAAATGGTCATACTACTCATACGAATCTGAAGCGATTAATTAGATATGAACAACTTTTGTTTCGATATGACGCACGACGCAGGAGTTGGAATGGATTTCGAACTCGGGTTCACAATTGATGTTAAGCACGACTAGGGGGTTTGACTTCGATGTGACTCACGAAATCGTGGTGAATTTGATATGACGCACAAATTTAGTTGTATTTGAATCGCTCAAACACTTATGAAAAACTCGCTTTTAATAAACTCATAACATAGAAAATATCTAAGTACACAAGTCCTATATATATAGAATCTACCTTGGAGAACAAGTCAACAATCTTAACAACAAAAAGAAACTTTCATAACCAAAACTTTAGAATACTAGAAAATCTATAATAAAATCTTATGACATAACAAAAATATACTCTGATATAAGGAAATTTAAATAACATGTCATCTTGCTCATGCATCAATCTCCCTTCATTCGAATTATTCAACCTCGAATCCAACATGAGTTGTAAGACCTGTTTTGAATGTAATAGTTACATCAACAACAATCAAACCGCTCCTATACTATAAAATCACGAACCATGCAGTGTTTGACTTTAATGTGATGCATGAAATCGGACTAAATTGTTATCACAAGCCATTGCCGTTTGTGTTCTAATCGCTCAAACACTTTGAAAAACTCAGGTTTATTAAACTTATAACAAATGAAAATAATTGAGATATAAGTCTTATGTTTAGTGAATTTACTTTGGAGAACAAGTTAAGAATCCTAACAACATATAGAAACTTTCTTAACTATAACTCTAGGATTAGGATAATATCTATAAAATCTTATGACATTAGAAGATAACAATAATTAAGTAAATTTATTCCATTTTATCATCTTCCTTCTGCATCAGATCTTGTTGGGGTTTTGGTTTGACACAAACATATTACATTATTAGTAAAATAGTACTTAGCTGGATTTGTCCATTTTGGATGGAGCCAAAGATTCACCGTTCTTTGATTTCAGATGATATTGGTCTAAATCAGAATGGCTCTAAACCCTTTGAGCTTTTTGTTTGTGAAGCAGCAAATAATTGTTGCACTTCAGTTCAAGGGTCAATTAGGTTGTATTATCCCGGGATATGGTTGGGTAAGCTCGGCTATGCCTTACTTCACTTGGGCGGGAGCCTCTTTGTAGGCATTAGGGTTATCATGTTGTTGTTTTCTCGAGTACTTAGTTGGATGGCAGGGTTTTGGGAGATTTATAAGGTGAATGCTGGTGTTTTTGCTGTAATGATTTAAGTTTTTTTTTTCTCTCATTACGTATACAATTTGAAACTAATTTTTGATTTTCGTTCACATAAGTACTCTTAACCACCTTTACTTCTATAACATAAAGCATGCAATTCTTCTCTATTCTAATAACAATTGTGTTATACATGCAGGTCTGGGCTGTGTTAAAACCTGGATTTTTGGCTTTACTTGGAGACCCTTTTGATACAAAACTTCTGGATATTATTGTGTTTGATATGCTGCCAGCTTCTGATGGCAATAGAGAAGGCCGAGTTCTATTAGCAGAGGAAGTAAAGGATCACAACCCTCTTCGCCATGCATATAAGGTAAACAGGGCAAATGACAATACAATTGATTCTGGTTCTTACTGTTTATTCTGGTTTTGGGTATTGTGATTCTAGACTTCTTCACTATCTCTTAATCTGCAATTTTTTTGTTTGTTAAGCTTCTGTTATGCCTGTATTTGAATAATTTTTGTATAGATAGTTGTCAACAACGAAGTATCAAGTTTATGACATGCTTGAACTTGATTTTCAATGTAGGAGTTAGACATGTCTTCGTTTTTACTTCTTTTAGCATAGTTGTGGGACCTGCACATTTGTTATGATAACTCTTATCGTTATTGTTGGTATTATCTTTCCGAAGTCAGTTGATAATAACTGGAGCTGTCACAACAACTCAATATGGATCTCACCTAGGAGGTCTGTGAATATGAAGCGTTTCCTGTGGTTTTAGAGTCTATTTTAGTGATTTAACATGAAGAAAGAAGGATGATGCTTGTGACAATCCCTGGTGCTATTTGATTAAAAAAAATTAAAATAATTATGAATGCTGCCTGCTTCATACCAAAAAGGTGTCTTACCATTCCATTATAGGATGTCTTTAAAAGAATAGCTCTGTTTCTTAAATACTGCTTGTGAACCTCAAAATTTTCCACACTGCACTTTTTGAACCATCTCTGATGTGTTCAACGTCAAAGATTGATAATATTTGAAATTATTTCACTTCCTTGAATTTTGCGCCATTAGTTTAGTGGCAGTATCACTTTTACATGCTCTCATGTTTAATGGTAACTTGAAGGTCACTTGTGGAAACCGGAGCATAACTTTGCGAACTAAAAGTAGTTCTAAAGCTAAGGACTGGGTTACTGCTGTAAATGATGCTGGGTTAAGGCCTCCGGAAGGCTGGTGTCATCCTCATCGCTTTGGCTCTTTTGCTCCTCCAAGGGGTCTAACTGATGATGGTAGCAAGGCCCAATGGTTTGTCGATGGTCAGGCTGCTTTTGAGGCGATTGCCTTGGCAATTGAGAATGCAAAATCAGAGGTATGCCAAACTACTCTTCCAACTAGATCTTTTCTAAAGTAGACTATCATTATTGAATAATTGGAGTTTTTTGTAGATATATATATGTGGCTGGTGGGTTTGCCCAGAACTGTATCTTCGACGCCCTTTTAAGGATAATTCTTCAGCACGTCTTGATGCTTTACTTGAAGCGAAGGCTAAGGAAGGGGTTCAGGTATATTGTCCCTTATTAGAACACGATTTATCTCCAAGAAGTTTCTCTTGAAGCATATATACTATTTTCAGTTGATTGGTTAAAGTTTCACCTCATCCTTGGTGTCAAAGCCAGTTGTTTAACTTTACCAGAACTTTGTGCTTAAACTTTTCCTTTTCTGATTGTGTCAGATATATATATTGTTGTACAAGGAGGTTGCTCTAGCATTGAAGATCAACAGTGTCTATAGCAAAAGAAAGCTCCTTAGCATTCATGAGAATGTTAGAGTACTACGATTTCCTGATCACTTCTCAACTGGTGTTTACCTATGGTATGAAGTTTTACTGGGAGAGTACTTGTAGAATTGTATCTGGTGCTGTGAACTGAATTTTGTTTTTCATATTTTGTTTTCTATAACATGAACTTGAGACAACTGTTTGCATGTGTAGGTCTCACCATGAAAAGATTGTCATTGTTGACTACCATATATGTTTTGTTGGTGGATTGGATTTGTGCTTTGGTCGGTATGACACCTTTGAGCACAAAGTGGATGACCATCCTCCATCCATATGGCCTGGAAAAGACTACTACAACCCAAGGTGAGTTCCCTCCTTCGTATTGGGACATAAGCTATTTCATCCTATAATGGAATCTTAGCAGATAAGGCAACACACTAAACATTTGTGATGCAATGGCAAATTCAGTACCTAACATTTTTGCCTATAAGCCCCTACGATGAGGTGTTTTGAATCACGGGGGTGGCTCAACTTTCAAGTGTATGAACTCATCCTTGCCATAGCAGATATACTTTTCCAGGGGAGAACATGCACTATTCCCTCTGTCCTAATGTGTTCTTAATATTATCTTTTGGACCAAATTTCTAGGAGACCGCATGTGGTGCAATTTCAGCCAAGCATTGTTGCCAAGTAGTTTTTGCCAAAAGTAGAAATGTCTGAATATCTATTGGGACATCCAACAACAAGAATAACAACAAAGACTTGGTCCCAGAAGAATAAATTGGGGTCGGCTATATTGAATCATCATTAGGAATCGTCACTATGAGGGTAACAAATAAACTTTCAAAAACCAATAACAAAAAATAATAAAATAACAGTTTTAGTTTGCTAATATATTTTCCATTAGCTTTAATAAAAAAAAGATATTTCATATTTGAGTACCCTCATATGAATTCCCTCTCTCATGATGACTCTTGCCACTCACGATAATTCTTAGCAACATCATCTTAGGTATTCTTCTACCCCTTACTACTAATGTTCCTCTTTGTCTAAATCAATGTAGCGGTTTTTTCTCGCATCTTATACTCAATAGGTGCGACTCTTGTATTGTCCCTAGTTAGATCATTCCTTAATTGTTCTCTCCTATTATGCCCATACATCCAACTCACCATATGCATTTCTGCCACATGCATATTTTGAATATGACACATTTTCACCAATCAACACTGCCATTCATTAAAGAAGGCCTAATGGCTTTGCTGTAAAATTTTCCTTTCAGTGGGCATATCCCCATAAAATAAAAGTCTAGTAGCGCTTAGCTTAGTGCTTCCACTATTGCTAAACTTTCACTTCATATATTCAGTTTTACTTCTCCTTAGTATGAAGGCCCTTGATGTCCAAGTTTGTCTCCACTATTCCACGTTAGCTTCAACAATCTTTAATCAAAACAATATCATTTACAAATATCAAGCACCATAATATATCATCTTGAGTTGATCTCGAAAATAAAATGGCTAAGTGCCGACCCTTGTTTGGAGTCCAATTTCAATAGGGAATTCTGTAGTCATCCTTATAGTACTACGCACACTAGTAGTGAAACACTTATACATGTCCTTAATAATGTCAATTTACTCTCGCGAGATACCTTTTCTTGCAATCGCCTACCATAGTAGTAACTTATGTACTTTGTCATGTGCCTTCGTCTGATGATGAAAGCCTAAAAGGCATATGCACATCCTTCTTCTTATTGCGATACTTCTCCACCCATTACTTCGTAAGATGAATAGCTTTAGTATTCAATCTACTCTTCGAAATCTCCACACTCCTTATTAACCTTTTATAAATTACTCTCTTTCACATTTCATAGTATGACTTATCAATTTGATCTAGTTATCACAATCTTGTATGTCACCCTTTTCTTGTATAAGAGTACAAGAGTACTCTTCCTCCGCCAAATTAATATTTCGTTAGGGCTTGTTCTCTTCATCTTTTTTCTTTTGCTTTCATATAAGAAATGGTCTTCTTATATATGAATTTTTTATTTGTTCAGAACTTGTGGAACATTGCTTATTTATCTGGATCTTTTCTTATTTTTCTGAATTTGCTTATAATATAGCCATATATAAGATATTGCTTATTTTTCCTGATCTTTTTTTTTTCGGAACTTTATGTAAATTTTTGTAGTATTCCATAACATTTCTTTTTTTTTTTTTCTTTTCAGAACTTTTTTTATAATAAGTAAAAATAAAATGTAAAGAACAAACCCTAAGACTCCTCCAAAGTGTGTTGAAAATTGCTGCTCTCTCCAAATCTATCCTCTTCAATTCTCTATAACTTCCCTCTACTGAGTTTGGCGTATACTCTCCTGGTTCATACTAAAAGGTATAGTAAGATCCCCAATCTTGTGCTTGATGTCCATATGAAAGCTTGTCAAACTAAGACCTCCATCTATCCTTTATATACACGTCTGCCACCAACATTTATTAATTAATATCCTTCATCCATTTGACATTTCCAAGAATCTTAGTCTTCATTTTCTCATATGGTCAATCTTGTAAATGTCCTTACACTTTTTCATATTCACCATACTCCTGTACTGACCCAACTTTATATAACATTCCTGCCTTTATAGTTTGTCTAACGTCGTTCCACCAAGATGTGTCCTTATTTGGTTGTTTGCCTCCTTTAGATTCCCCTAGCATCTCCTTTGCTACTCTTCTTATACTTTGTTCCTTACTAGACCACACTATTTACGAATATAAGTCAATATTGAAAGACCAAACATCTTCATAAGCCATCTTATCCGCAAAATTTTGTTAGTTTCCTTATGGAAGCTTCCACCTCTTATCTGTATGTCCGTAGGGCGTTTATGACATCACGGCAACATTACATTACACGAGAGGCTCCTGCACAAGGTGGGTAAAATGGTGGCCGCAGTCTTATCCCAAATATGGGGGTACTTTTTCTGAATGACCCTTAAGATGAAGTGCGTTAACCATCTGCTACTCCCTTATAATGGATGGACTTATGGTTATAAGCCATTTTGATTTAGTCCAATATATTCCAAAACCAGTATTTATGAATCTTTGGCTCCATCGGAAGTAGATAGATATCATTGAAAAAAAGAGTCATAAATTTGTCACCTTCTTTGTTGGCTATACTGATTATTGTAGGACATGTTTTGTTTTCCTATTTGTTAGTTTCTTTGGTTGTTAAGACAGGGATTCACTAGCACAAAAGGTGTGAAATTTACATCAACCAAGGACAAAGTTTTTTTATAGGTAATAATGAGTATAAAAGAATACACCAAGGGGGTGATCAAGGTTACCAGATTCGCAACCCTTTCTGCGAATCACAACTCAGATCGCGTAAGCCGGATTATGGAAGACTGATTGAAACTAATGTGAAGATTATAAGCTGTACTTCACAGTTGGTCTCATACTCGCATCAAAACTTAAACAGGTATTGCTAAGTTTATGGACATGTTTCTAAAGCTAACAATATAACTAAATGAGTATGCAAATTGTAAGTGAAAGTACCAGTTCTCCAAATAATTCATAAATAGATGCGGCCCGTAGCCAGGTGGGACAATATCATCAACAATGCCAGGAAAAAGATCACTAAAATCAACTGCAGTGAGCTTTGAAGAACCCTGCTAGAAAAAATTAACTCCTACATCAGTATTTGTAACCAAGCAGATGAAATGGTACTCATGAAGTTGTTAAATTATCAAGAGCACAATTCACTAACTTACATTTATGATTTTTCCATCTGTACTCATGATAGCTTGTAAAAAGTAATTTTCCTCCTGGCCGTCTTCAGTTTGCTGAAGGTATCCTACCACAATACTATCTGAGCGAACCCACTTGATGCTGTCCACTGCCATGCAAATCAGACAGCAAGTCTGTCAAGCTTCTCAATTTATGGACATTGAATGCGGAAGTTTGAGGTAATATTGCAGATTAACCAAAGATAACAAAATAAATGAAAATTGGCAACAACTATCTAATATATACCAAGTTTTCAACTATTAGAAAAGAACACTTTCTTATCATCTCTCTTATAATTCATAATCTATGGAAGAGATACCTTTGACGGTGTCAGTGGGACATTCATCGCCAGTAAATGAGTCTACTGGTAGTAAAAAGTGTGATATTTCTTTGAATAGTGAAGTAAGGATTCGGAGTTTGTTCTTTCTCCCGATAGCAAGAAATTTTCCATCAGCGCTCTTTTCAACTTCAAAAAATAATACAAGTGAAAGAGAAAAGGTAAGTATTACAGAAGTTGAAAATTTAACTGAAGCATTTCACTAATAAAAGCTGATACCAGTCAAACAGAACAAAATACTTAATTTAAGACAAGCACTCAGATTTTGTTGATCATTTCATCAGATAAAGTGGGGCAAAAAAAATTATCATAACAGGAACAGGGACGGTTAAAGCAGCTAATCAATAATTCGAGTCATTTAAAAGAACATAGTAATCACTAATTCCATACAAGGTCCGTACATCTCACCTAGAAAAAGGGCCCGTGCAACCGCACATCTTATCAAGCAAAACGGGGCCTTATATTTTACACTGTTTATGTGACGGAATATTCGTTGCAAGGTACACTTCCTAAACCTAAGAACAACTTTTATCCAAGAGAGGAACTAAGTGTCCACATGACAACTTATCGCAAAACAGGGTCTGGGGAGACACTGTTCCTATGGCTTTTTGGTCTAGTTTAAAATGCATCTGTCACATGTCACATCTGCGTACAAGCGGAGACTAGTGAGCACCAGTCTCGTCAGAAGTATGATGCTACATTGTACTTCCGGATTTTTGTAAGCAATCCCTCAAGAATTAATTGAAACTAAGAGAATCCTTGTTACAAAGGACAGGCCGACATCCAAGAAGGCTGATTAAATCATAGGCGGTGTTTGCTTTGGGAAAGAATGGTTTTCTAGATAATGATTATCCTCATTCTCCTTGTTTGGTTTGGGAAGGAGGGAAGGAGGAAAGGAAGAGAAAACTCACCAAAGAGAACCCAGAATTCCGATTCTGTATTAAAACCTTAATAGGGATGTCCCTAACAATTCCTGCTGTCTTGACCTATAAAGAGGCTACGTAGATTATTCTCTCCCAATAATCCACATGATGATTAATTCTGGTAAAAACACGAGAATATATTTCCAGCCAAATGCCCCAGAAGATAGCCATCAGAGCACCACACCAAAGTATCTTGTTCTCCTCTCTAGTGCCAAACCCAACATAACCTGTCTGTAAATATTATGGTTGACCAAATGTTCACCCCTCAGCCCAAAAAGGCGCCTCGACAACATTGAAGTTACCTCTCAATGCAGATACAAGTGAGAACCATTGTCACGGTTTTAATACACAATTGAAGTAGCTTGTAATTTGTTTTTGTGACTACATTTTATCCTCCTTTCTAATTACTTGAGTTTATTAATACAAATTTTTCTTATGCAAGGCCAATGTTCCTTTACTAGACAAATGCCAAATTTTCCATCCTCTTCTTTCTCACCCTCCTCTCTTTCTCTTTCACCAAGCCTTCCTCCTTTCTCTTTCGTTATTTCTCTCTTCTATACAACCAAGAAGAAGAAAAATTTATCTTCCATCCAATTTCCCTTGACAAATATTTTCTATGGAGGACAAATTCCTGCTGAAAGTATCTTCACCCAACCAAACAGAGCCAACGACTGAAATATCGGATAAGATTTGTTGTTCAAGCTCTAGTTCCTAACCCTATCAACCTATAACAACTTGTAGATCATTTTCTTTTTCCTTGGAAATAAAATTAACTTAATGGAAATAAAATAAGGATCGGCAATGGCATACCCCTTGTTTTCCTATTTATTACTTGCTACTCATGTTTTATATTAGAGAGAGAATCTCCAAACTTCATGCAAGTAAATGTTCAAACTAGTATTCAAAAGGCACTAACCAGCATCAATCTCATCCAGGACACCAATCAGAGGTTTGTGTAAAGCTCCAACATATAGTTTACCGCTATCTGTGAGGACGATATAGGAAGGCTCCACATCTTCAATCCATAGCATGTCCTTTATATAGTTAGATTCAACTGAGCATGAAAAAATTGGTTTTTGATCCTGCAAGTATCAACACAAGTAGCTCCATGAGACAAGAATTCCCACAACCAACCCCACCCCAATATAAACAAAGTAAGATTGCTCATTTTCTTCATAATTACGCACTCCAAAAGAGATTCAAAAGCTAAACATGAAAATGTGAACACCACTTCCAATCTACTTAAGGCTATGGCTACTGTACATACAGTTACCTAAACCTTCTTGAGAAGCGAATCACTCCAAACCACCTCTACTTAAGGCTATTGTACCTTCTTGAGAAGCGAATCACTCCAAACCAAATATAATTAAGGCTATGGCTACTGTACATATAGCTACCTAAACCTTGCCATCACCAGGATACGTACAATGCGATAAAACAAATTGCGATAGAACTCATTCCTCAAAATAATAACTATGTTTATCCACTCCCATAGCTAATCAAATCATAATTAATTATTATATATTATTTAAAGAAAACACAAGTAAGAAATATTAAACCTTCTTGAGAAGCAAAAGATTTGAAAACCACCTCTATTTAAGGTTACGGCTATCGTGCATAAACCTATAAGGACCTCCCTATCACTAGGATACTTACAGTGTGATAACACAATTAGCAATTCGACTTGTTTTTTACTCGATACAATGACTAAGCTTCTCCCCTTACAAAAGCTAATCAAATCATAATAAATGTTAAATATAATCGTAATAAACGTTGAAAAAAAAATATAGCAATATACTGTAATTATACCTTCTGGAGCAGCGAATCCACGGAAAAGCAATGAATATCTCCCCCAACAACAGCCGAAACGTACGACGAATCAACCGAAAGCGCCAAGATAGAAACCCTACCAATTTGAACATCAACAACACACAGCTCCTGAACAGAACAACCGCTCCCTTTCTCCTTCAACTCTTTTGCTCCTTCCGCAACATCCTTTGTCCTCGCCACGTAGAAACCTAATCATCACTCCACAGAAACTCCAATTTAATTTTCCATTTCTCATTTCTTCAAATATATTATAACAAAATGTACAAAGAAAACATGAGTAAGACCGCATTATTTCAGAAGCGATCTCCTCGTAAAACTTCACGGTGAGCCTTTGACTTACAATCTTACTCACTCCCATCCTATCGTAGAACCGTCTAACAATAATAACAAAAGGCTAATAAAAACATGAGTAAGCGTCCTATGATAACATAATTACAAATGCCAGCTCTTCCAAAGAGTTCAGGGTGAGCTTTCGACTTACAATCTTACGTCTTCGCCACGTAAAAACCTAATCACCACTCCACACAGACTCCAAATTGTTAATTCCTTTCCTCATTTCTTCCATTAATATATATATATATATATATATATATATATATATTAACAAAAGGCGAACAATTTGAAAAAAAAATGTGTAAGACCGTCTGATAACAGCATTGTTACAGAGGCGAGCTCTGGGAAATTTTCAGGGTGAGCTTTCGCCTTACAATCTTACTTAAGACTTACTATCGTAGTACTGTCTTACACAAATGATTAAAAAAATATCGATAAGAAACATGAGTTAGACAGTCTTATAACAGTATAATTACAAATGCGAGCTCCTAAAAATGTTCGGGGTGAGCTTTCGACTTACAATCATATACCGCATTACTATCGTAGGACAGCCTTACGCAAACGATAAAACCCGATAAGAATTAAATAATAACAAACTAACAAACAACATAAATACCTAAATAGATAAAAAAGCAGGAATATAACCGTCTTATAACAGCATTATTACTAAGGCGAGCTCTTAAAAATGTTCGGGGTGAGCTATCGACTTATAATCTTACTTAAGCCTCACTATCATAGGACCGTCTTATAACAGCATTATTACAAATGCCAGCTCGTAAAAAAGTTCGGGTGAGCTTTCGACTTATAATCTTACTTAAGCCTCACTATCA
This sequence comes from Corrigiola litoralis, assembly GCA_901111285.1. NCBI lineage: Eukaryota > Viridiplantae > Streptophyta > Magnoliopsida > Caryophyllales > Caryophyllaceae > Corrigiola > Corrigiola litoralis. The sequence goes on along the minus strand of CAAKMY010120505.1, from coordinate 8,409 downwards.
TAGGACCGTCTTATAACAACATTAATACAAATGCGAGCTCCTAAAAATGTTCGGGGTCTGCTTTCGACTTACAATCTTACTTACGCAAATTAAATTAAAAAGCGATAAGAATTAATCATAACAGACAGAGTAAGACCGTCTTATAATAGCATTATTACTAATGCGAGCTCCTAAAAATGTTCAGGGTGAGCTTTCGACTTACAATCTTACTTTATCAATACTACCGTCTTACGCAAATGAAATTAAACAGCAATAAGGAATAATAATAGTAATAATAGTAGATGAGGAGGGAGTTAGTTAGTTAGTCACCAGAGGGGTGGGCGGCGAATAGGACGCCGACACGTGTCGAAAAGGCGAGGGGTTTTAAAGGGAAGGTTCCGGGTTCGGTGTCGAAAGGGGAGGGGGAGGGGGAGAGGGGGAGGGAGTCACCCACTTTGCAAAAGAAGTAGTCACTGGTGTCCACGTGTTCGCATTCTATTGGTTCGGGGAGTTGGAGGGGTTCGGGGGAGGAGTCCGTCATGGTTAGGTGGTTGGGTCAGGTGAGCAGTGGCGAGGTTTTGGGGGTTTATTTATTTATTTATTTATTTGGGCGGGAATTGTGTTGTGTCACTTGGGTTTGACGCTATGTTTTGGGTTTGGACTAGGTGTCTTAAGATGGATCATTTTACCCCGAGTCCGGTCTAATGGTTAGAGTGTTTAGTACGGCGATAGCAACGTCCCAATTTCATCATAACATGAACGTCACTGCCGAAAAATAGAATAAAGAAGAAAAATTAACGACATCAAGGTTGGGAATTCTATTCCTAACATTCATATGGTGAGAAATGCTTCTGAAACTGACAAAGTTGATATGACACGACAAGACAACACAAACCTTGACACAAAATTATGGGGTTTGGGTTAATAAATTTGACTAATTTAAGTAATTGGGTCGATATATGAATGACACAAACGAATTGGGTCAGGTTTGGGTCAAGAACTTATAACACGAAGACACAACAGTTTGTTTAGTTGAGCATAAAATCTACCTATGCACAAATTATCAAATGTTAAGTTCAAGCCTTGGTGATGGAAAGAGTAGTGTTGTTGAACATTTTAGAGTTCTGTTACATTTGAATGTGTTTTGTCTAGCAATTTAGACAAGCATTGGGTAGAAGGTCATTTAGGTTATGATAGGTTAACCTATAGATGTTATTTAGGATGCTTAACAAGTGATTAGTAAACTCAATCACAAATATAGGGTATCAAACTTTCCCTCTACACCATAATCTTTACTCTTGAGATTAGAAAAAAAAAAAGGCAAGTGGGGGACGTTTAAAAACACGTTTTAAAAACATGTTATTTTCGACACGTCCTGATTAATATCAAAGAAAATAAAACTAAGATCGAAATGATGAAGTTTAAATCCATGATTAACTACTTCGAAAGCTAAGCACGTGACAAAATTATGGTCCTATTCATTCGGATAGCAATGTGGTGTAAGTGGAGAAAAAAAGAGCATAAATGGATTGGAGTCAAAAAAGGAAGTGAAAGTAGTGTGACATAAACAACACCATGTGACACGAACAAAGTTAGAAAAACTTTTGAGAGTATTTCAATTTTATACCTACTGATATATTAACTATTTTTACATATCAGCGATATGACCTCTTGAATCGTTATAAAAATATATTTAATGGAGAGCTGGGTAAGTGGACGAATTCGCTGGATTGTCGAATTATTAGAAGAGGAAGTAGCCAAATGTGAATTACGTTACCTTTTTCCTTTAGAAATCCTTATTTATATTTAAAGTCAAAAATGTTAGCCCACATACTAACATATTTTAGATATCCGTAAGTCACCATATATCGTGAACCTTATACATTTTCTATTGCTTTAGTAACTATGAACTAATAATGTATACTTACATGGAAAGTGATTACCAACCTTAAAAAATGGATTCGCAACCCTTGAAAAACAAGGTTGGTCCACTTGTTGAAGACAAAACAACAAAACCTGCTGAGAGTTGTTCTATATTTAAATCTTCATATTTCATTTTCGCGCTCATTACCATTATGTGAAAAATCACAACCCTTCACTAACTTATTTTAAATTCTTTTTATTTAAGGACAACCTACACAATCTTCGGTAAACGACCATACACTATGTTCCGGGTCAAAACTGGCCACCTTGCGTGGCCGGGTCTAGACCCACATAGACGCCGGTATATTGGGCCTGCGAGCCCATAATTGGTTATTGGGCCTGACCCAAATAACCTTTAGCTGAAGCCTGATCCGTGAGGTCAGACCTCTCAGACCCTGACTAGGGGGAAACTACTCTTGACATGCCTAGGGTCCCTCCTAACCAGGGGGTGGGGCACCCCCCTGGCATATGACCTAATTTCTACTATAAATACCCCTATAAGGGATAAAGACAAATGGAGCCAAACAAGATAAGGTCACCCCACACCACACATTATCTTATCTCTCTCTTACCACCACCATAGCTCATCTATTATCATTCTTACATGATGACTGACTTGAGCGTCGGAGGCACCGCCGCCGGGGACACCCCCGGGGCGAGTGTTTTGCAGGTATGCGGATGGCCGGGTCCACGAGACATGATGGTTCCCATTTCCGCGGAACACACTATACATCTGATTATTATTTTTGTATGCACCCGACCCCATAGATACAACACCAAGACAACTTTGATGATGATATATGCTCCGCCTTTGTGCTTGGAAGAAAAACACTTTTCAAATGTATCAACTCTTACTTCAATACAAGGTATCGAACCCATGATCTTCATGTTGGTAGAACAACACTTCAAACATTGGGGATAGAAACCTTAATCAACCTATTTAAACTCTTTAGCTAGATGTAACCCATAGCACTTTGATCAATTGGTAAAGCGTTGCTCTAACTTATCCATATGCCTTAGGTTTGAGACCTTAAGAATGCAACAGTGGTAAAACTCAGAGGGAGAGAGAGTTTTGCCGCCCTACTAGTCATACCCGGCTCAAATTCGGATTAATCCAAATGGTGAAAACCATAAATTCTTCTTATCGAGATGTACCAAAAAAAAAAAAATTCACTTTATCCAAAGTAATCTTTATTCATAAAAACCCTGACCAACCCATATAGCCTTTCCATCATCATCACAGTACACCACCAGCCAGTCAGCCACAGTATAGAACCCACAATCTCTAGACCCTTCTAAAACCCCCAAAAACCTAAACCATCTCCAAACCCCATAAACCCCAAAGCACCCAAAACGACAAACAAAACACCTCTATACAACGTCGTTTCACTCCCAAACCCCCTACTTTCTTCCTCCCCAAGAACCTTCTTCAGACAAATAATAGACAAACACAACTACCTCACTTCACTTCACTTCTGTTCCCCCCTCTCTCCCCAACAAAGAAAGAAAGAAAGAAAGAAAGAAAGAAAGAAAGAAAGAAAGAAAGAAAGAACCAAAGATGTCGCTAACAAGAGTACTCGGACGTGCATCCCGCACGGCTGCCTCCCAGTGCCGCAACTTATCACATAACTCCCCTCCCCTGCCACCTCAGCACTACCTCCCCAACCACCCCCTCTCTCTCCTCCGCTTCCACTCCCTCTCTAACTTCTCCCACACGGTACCTCCTTTTTTCCACCTATTTTTCATAACACAAAAAAGAAAAATGCTCTATATATTTCTAACCAGGGTTTTTGCTAGGGTTTTAGGATTTTGCATTTTTATACATCATTATCATCTTTTTTTTTTTTATATAGACATCTTTTACTTATTATTGTTTTTTCATTTTTAGTTGCTATATGATCCTGTTTTTATATGTTATATGGATTTTTTTTGCTAGATTTCAGAATTTAGGTAATTTTTGATTGGATATTGAGGTATGCCTCATTGCCTTGATTGATGTATTTTATCCATTCCTAGGCTTTTATACTCGAAATGGCGTACGAGAGTATATAACTTTCTGATTAGGTGTTATACTATCATTTTGAAGCTGCCTATGATTAGCATGTTTTTAGGATATTGGAATTTTCTTTCGTGGTGTTGTTTTAGGATTTCGGATGTGTCGCTAGTTCGTCTTTGCTGATTTTATGTTGCAAAAGAGTAATACTTGAGTCAGACGGTCTAAACATAAGTTATGGTACGAGGAAAAAGGTTGGTCCAATATGGTTGTCCTACGTTCGAATCCTCATATCCCAATGTATCAAAAAAAAAAAAAAAAGTTATGGTCAGTGCTATGAGCGTTAAAATAAAAAAGGTAAGCTTTTAAGATGTAAAGAAAAGCGAGCTTTCAACATCTGGAAATAATGAGGTAATTTTTAAAAGAGCTGAATACATTCTGGAAGCTCACCTTTCATAGTGAAAGTTCACATTACATTTTGGAAGTTCACCTTTTTATATTAAAAGCTCACATTACATTTCGGAAGTTCACCTTATTATATTATAAGCTCACGTTTGTATCTTGAAAGCTCATGTACTGATCATAAGTTACATTGAGACTGTCCGGCCCAAGTGTTTGTAGTTCAAAAATTGAGATAGCTTGATTTTGGCAACTGAGAACTTTATGATTTGTGTTTGTACATCGGCTGTCACTCTCTTTGCTGGATGGTATTTTGCTGGGATTATCAGGGCTTTGGAATATTGTGACATTTTTTGTGTTATCTCGGTGTCTCAATTGATGATTCTATGCTTTTCTTGTATTTGCATTTTGCAATAGTTAATGACCGCGGGTAAGCTACACTGAGCTGTTAATCGATGTACTCTTTTCTCGTGTTCTTCCTAGCCCATCCTGGCAGAACTTAGTTTCTCTAATTTTCAACTTTGGTGGATGGATTGACGCGTATCAGTGACATAAGACCTCTCCAAACTACGTAGTCTAGGGATGACCGGTGAATGTTCATGTACTGTGCCTTGTTGGTGCCTAGGTGCTCAAAAAAGCTTTACTTGGTTCCTTGGTGGGTGATGATCTTTGCAATGTGCCCGTCGTGTTAGCTTACAGATCTTTTGTCACACATTCTAGGTTTCTCATCAAGTCATACCAGTTATGTATTGTTCAAAATGTAGGTAAACTGAGTATGTTGATTCTTTTGGCCTGCCTTGATTCTTCACATAACCATGTTGGACACCCTTTTTATTCTGAACTGTCTTCAGTTTCCTGTTCTCCTTTGCCATTAAAAGAATTTTATTTATTGATTGTAAAATATGCTCTCCTATCTGAGAGCTGTGGCTATTATGTACATGCTTTCTTCCTTTAACCTTACTTCTATTGCACATGGTATTTTGATGAGATTCTTTGTACCTCCTACTTATTGTGTACCACTGTGAAAATAAGCCTTCCCTTATTAATGCAAAATTCTCTCTATAATTATTACTCTGTATCTTTTAGTATTTGAAATTACGGAAACTTTTAGAAACGGAGTGCTTATGAAGTGGTATGGTGTACTTGTTTGTTCGAGCCTTGTAGATATGGTCTACCAGGAATCGATATGGTCTAAATGATATTGGCAGCTTTTGATTTGAATTCTAATTCAAAGATCTTTTTAACGATGGGATTTAAAGTTCACATGAAGTGTCTTTGTTTCATTTTAGTGCTACTTAATCGATAGACCAATGAAGTCATCCACTTCCAATATCTGGTTAAAACTTAATTCGACTTAACTACATATGACTTAGTATGCTCCTTAAGTCACGAGTCCTGACCTACACGCTATTATAGTCAATGACAATCAAAGAGTCTTTCCTCCTAAAATGAAGCCACACTGATTTTTCTCTTTTATCAGGCATCTCCTTTGCATAATGGATTACGGTCTGCTGCTGCTTTCCCACGTTGTGGGATGTCAACATCTGCACCCCATGAGCAAGAGCAGGGGACACCTGCAGAAAACAAGGCGGACAATGGAAATACGAGTGCTTCAAATGGAGTAGAAGAAGCTGCCTCGGCAGATGCCAAGGCTTCCGAGCAAACACGAGAAACAGGTTCCAATTTAGAACCTCATAATATGTCTCAATCTGTCAAACGAAGGAGAAGTGCTGCTAAAAGAACTGCATTTTCTGATTCAGATTCGGAAGTAGATCTGGATGACTTGTCCAGAGATGAGCTCGTGAAAGTTTTGTTTGAAAAGGAGGAAGCACTCCAGAAGAAGGAGAAAGAGTTTGGTCAATGGAAAGATAAATTTCTGCGTAGTTATGCTGAAATGGAGAATGTCATGGAACGAACACGGCGTGATGCTGAGAACTCAAAGAAGTTTGCTGTACAGGTTTGTGTTACGGGTTGGTTTTTAATTTGGCTACGTACGTCTTTTTGCTTGATAACTTGCCTGACATTCTGCTTCTCCTCACTCTCTGACGCAGAGTTTTGCAAAGAGTTTGCTGGATGTTGCTGACAATTTATCCAGAGCTTCTTCAGTGACCAAAGAGAGTTTTGGCAAAATTGATTCATCTGGGGATACAGTAGGAACTGTGCCAATTTTGAAAACACTGCTGGAGGGTGTAGAAATGACTGAGAAGCAGCTTGCAGAGGTAACTTCATTCTTATTGAGTAAACACTAATCAGTTTATTCCTTGTGAATCTTTCTGGGTAATTTTGTCTGCCGTATTTTCTTTTGTTGCTGCCGACTTGGTAGTGTACCATAATACCATTTTTAAATTCCATTGTAATCCGATTTTTTTTTTTTGACTTGGACTGTCTAGAAAAAATTAGTAAAGTTCAGATACTATTAAGTTCATGGCAGTATATTTCTGAAAAATATGAGCACATAAACAAATACTAATACAGAAAATGGCTGTATGTCTGTTCGTCTTACCTGAATTTATTAGAAGTTATTCGACTTTTTCTGAAGCTGTCAGTATTGGAACTAAACTCTTCTGCATCTGAACTACCTTTAAGTAATTGATGGGGATGTTTGAACAATAAGGCCTTAGTGTGTCCAAATTTCATGGAAGCACTTTTACAGTTGATCTCTTGTTGCCAATGTTATCCTTGTTTGTGCTGTTAATATTTGTGCATATTCTCCATTTTTACCTTTTAGTTTGATCATATCTGGTTGTGTGTCAAAGTCATTGAGAAAATTATGGTTTCACTTCTTCCCGCGTTTGATTCCAATGATTTTGCACAATTTAGGTGGCACTATTGTGTTTTTTTTTTCATGGTATTGTGGATCATCTTTCAGGTATTCAGAAAGTCTGGTATTGAGAAATACGACCCCACCGATGAGCAATTTGATCCCAACAGACATAACGCAGTTTTCCAAGTACCTGACAGTACTAAGCCTCCTGGTACTGTCGCTGTTGTTCTGAAGGTAATTTTCAATGTTCTATCTCTTAGCACTTGGCAATTCTTGAGCGAAAAATAGTTCATTGAAGCTTGCCATCTTCACTTAAATAGCTGTTACTATTTACAAGTCATCATGTTGGCCTTGATACCTTCATCTATAGGTTATTGGATCTTGCTTGAAAGAGTGCATGACTATTACTATGTGCTGCTTGTTCCCTTTTTTGGGGGTTTGTCAAGATACTATTAAGTTATTTGTCTATTCAGTTAGTTATGAATTTTTTTATGTCCAAACAGGCGGGTTACACGCTCCATGACAGGATCATTCGACCAGCTGAAGTCGGTGTCACTGTTGCAGTTGAAAAATGAGGCCAACTTTTGAAGCATTGCGGAGCGTACAGAACCCTGCGTTATACTATGGGGAATTTTGTCAATCTTTCATAATCATGACCTTTGTTTTCCGCTTATTAGATTAGATAGGTTTTGATACAGGTCTGGTCCTCGTCAAATTTATTGTTTTATAAATGAGCTTCCCAGTAACGGTTTGGCTGTGCTTTGTATGTTCATAAAGTGAGAACCGTGGTTGCAGTTTTGCAGGCATGCCATGAGTGGGGTTTGTACCAATAAAACCCCAGATCCAAACTATAAAGATGACATTATGCGATGAGTTTAGAACTGGAAAAGATTCAGTCTGAAAGTGATGCAAGTTTAATAGTTTTACGGCCCGTTTGTAGGCGATATTCACAATAATCACGTCCTGTTGCTGACTTGTTGCCGATTGCCATCCGTCAAACTCGTATGTTGGCCTTTCATAGTAAAAATTTGACAAGCAAATGACAAACTGCGATTTCACGCAATGCGGAGGAGTTATGTTTTTCTGCCATCGGGAACGGGGAGGAGTTATGTTTTTCTGCCATCGGGAACGGGGAACTTGTTCTTCGTCATGGCAATGCGAGAAGGTTATAGCTTATACTTCCTCTATTCCAATCAATTCTTTACATTTGACTTTTGACATTATTTAAGATTATACTTTGACCATTAATAAATCAAAAAAATATAATTTAAAAAATAAAAAAATTATAATCATATAAAAGTATTTTTAAATACAAATCTAACCATTATAAATTTATAATTTAAATTTTTTT
>CAAKMY010120449.1:0-14446 GCA_901111285.1 Corrigiola litoralis | reverse complement strand
CCCGGTCCCCCAAACCAAAAATAATAATAATAGCATTTGCTTGTGAAAGAGGGATGAGACTCATGAGAGCATCCAATTCTATCCATGGAGAGCTTCGTGTCATTCCTGTTTATTTTAATCTAACTGTTTTAACACACTTTTATGGGCTGCACTACATGTATTTTACAAGTATACGGTTCAGTTGTTGTGCACTTGTTAGACTTTGTGATTCTCTTGGAGGTCTTGTATGTTTGCTGGCCTATTTTAAAATGTCCCAAGTGTGTCTAACATATCTGAGATTACTAGATTAGAACTACGAGTACATTTTCTTTGAGGTTAAAAACATGAGTCCGTTAGTTAGCTTGTGGGCCAGCTGCAAGCGTGCAATTGGTCCTGTGCTCTCCTAACTGCATTATATCCTTTCCTGGTGTTTATGGGGGCTACTCTTGGTCTCTTGTAGATCTTAAACTAATCATTTTGGTTATGTTTTAGAGAAAATTCACTGAAAGCTTTTCGGGAACTGATTTGAGGGTAAAGTTCAGCATGATGCCTTCGGAAGCCAATTGATTTTCATGAGGAAATAAGAACCCTTGGGCAACCACCTAATACTATCTTCAACTCTGGATTTCAGTCAAATAATATGGGTGGACCACATAAGAACGCGTTGACAAAATACTATGTTCACATAAGTTTTTCTCTCTCAAAGAAGAGTTGAACGTAGCATTAGAAAGAGTTGAACATAATAAGCTCTCTCCTTGTAAATTTTTTCGGTTGAATACTTGATTCATTTATAGAATGAATAGTTTAATTGAACTATCCTTAATAGAAATCCTCTAAATAGAGTAGTTTACCTTGTCGTTCTACTAAATGGTAATATTTGGGTACAATTTTGTACTACCGATCTGGTTACAAAAGCACCATATCTTAGCATGATTGAATGATGGGTTGTTATACTTTGTCTTGCAAATGGCTTTTAGTCAACTATCTTATTGATATTCCAGGTATGGGAGGATGCTTTAAAAGTTGTAAAGGACGAGGAAGAAGTTAAGCAGAAGCTTTGTGAAGACTTGAACCAATTGGTAAACATCATGATTCATATGTTTGAATGTTAAATTATGTGTTCCATCCTGATGCCATTGTCTATACTAGGTCCAAGAAAGCAGTAACTCCCAGTATGCAAGATTGGAGGAGTTAAAAAGACGGCTTGAAGCTTTGAATCCGGGTAGACCATCAACATCTGTAATGCAGGTATGTTATTTTTGTTCTAATAGTTATAGTTCATATAAGGTGCAATAATCTGTGAGTTAAGGTTAGCGCCCTTTTGTGATTTTCCTACAGCAGCTTTATGTTCCACATTCCTTTTCAGGTCCTCGTAAGCGTTCAACTTGTCCTTGTCTTTGCTGATCATGCAAGCTTTACCATAGAAATATATGTCATTTTTTTTTTTTATACTTGCGCATTAAAAGAAGATGTAGTCTTAGCAGCATGATTGTTTCACTTCCTTAGCCAAGCCGGTAAAGTACTTCTGTTGGTATGATATTTAGGGGTAAAATAGCTTCTAATGATAAGAAAACAACAATGATAACCTTATCATGTACAGGTTTAGGGAGAGTGAGATATCTTCGGCCTCTCCCTTGACAAAACTTAAGATTTTAAAGGGTTTTTGAACGTAAGAATGATAGCTTAGATACTAATAAAGAACAGAAATAATGATAACATCAATATAGTTGTAGGAAACGAATGTAAACCCACGATTTCAGACCTTTGAGAGTGTGTGTATATTTAGTGGGTACTCATTGGATTTTGATAATGACTTCACTGGCAATATTATCACATAATCTGTTGATTTCTTATATGACCAATAATGTTTGCTCTGATAGTCTCATTAAAAAAAATTCAGTATCTGATAGGATTGAGATATACTTAGATATTTTCATATTAGTCATGAAATATAGGTATTTTCTGGGTCCAAAACTGAAGCTTTTTTTAACATCAAATTGCAACTATACAGAATAGCACATTACCTAGTGCATCACCACCTGCTTTGACGCCAGAAGTAAATGGAGTAGCTGCCAATGTTAGTCAAGGGAAAGGGGAAAACTTGCCAACGATTAGTGTTGACAATCAACCACAAGTTGTTGATGGAGAAGGAAGAGGAAAAAAGAAAAACCTATTACATGGGAGAGGAAAGGGAATTGGAGCATTGCCGAAAAGTAGAGGGACTTCTGCACCTGGCTGGACAGGTGCAGGGTTCGATGTTGACGCTAGTAGAAGTTGAGAGACCTAGTAATACTGTCAAGCTTTGTAACATGGTAAATTCCTTTGAAGTTCGCCAAAGGTATTCTTTAATTGTCCAAATGTTTTACATCATGTCATAGGTTCTATTGTGTCCCAAATGTGAATAGTGATTGACTTCAATTCATAAGTTTTTAGACTTTGTAACATCTCTTTGTCAGTTCAAGTTCATGTCAAGACAATCTGTTACGCTCTTGCAGGAAATAAAAGTTCGTGCTTTTACTCTATCAACCTGTTGGATGTTGGCTGTAGTTTGCTTTATTAGTTGTGCTTTTCTAGGTTTTAGTTCTTACCTTAGGACATTTTGGACGTCAAACTTCATATCATTTGATCTCTATTGTTTTTGGCATTCTCATTAGCTTCTTAACTGTGTCCACCATTTCCTGCCACTAGAATCTAGACCTGCATGAGCCCTTCAATCACAAAATTATACTAGAAAGTGGTTAAAGTAGTGAAAATGATTGGCTGACAATTCCACAAATGCTTTTACTTAAGAAAAGATGTTAACTTTCTAGATGGCTTCAGCATGCAGTTATTCTTATTGATTCTGGGCTTTGGTACAACCGTATACCTACTGGATTTTCCCTCCTAGGTCTGGTTTTGACTTACTTCCTTTGCTACTTTTTGTTGGCTCTCAGCTTGTTTGTCTTGTTATGAATTAGGTGTTTCTTGCAGTTTTGCTGTAACTTTCAGCTTAAGACTTCTTTAGCTGTGATTAAGTTAGCAGTTAAATGTTAAAAGTTAATAGTAATCTTCAATATCGCTCTTGGGAATGTCTTCATGAGTAGTATACGCCGAAAACTCAGGTAATGAGGAAAATTGAGAACAAAGAACTTATTTAGAGCGCTTAGCCTTCACGTCCATCACTTTGTTGAGTATATCAATTTCAATCCCCTCTTATGAAACATTGACCTTAGTTTTCATCCTATTGGTGCTTTCATGGACGCATTCAATAAGCTTTCCGCTGTGTCTTTTGCTAGTTTAAATTAGTAGTTAGAATTCATGGGTGGTGTCTTTATTTCTGACTTTGATTGTACTGTTGTGTTCCTCAGAATAGGACTCCAGTTGTTGAGAACTCTCTCAGGAATCTTTGAACGAATAACCGTAAAGAGTAGACATAAGTATTGGTTATCTGTAGTCTTCATACATAACTAGCCCTAAACAGTGATACCTTCCTGATTTTATAGCACATTCTATCATCGATTAGTAGGCTTCTTGGGCTTCATGAGAGTATAACTTTGGATAGGGCTAAGTACAGAGAAGGAAGATGTTGATGAGGGGGCTTAAGTGCTTAACTACTTCTATTTTAAATCTTTGTTTTGAAAATAAGTTAAAAAAAACTTTTTCTTTTAAAAACTTGGTTTTGTCTACTTAAGCGATTCCTAACAATTCTTGTTTGTTGTCCCAAAGAAATTTAAAATAAGTTGAGGAGAACAGGCCCTAATTGTTATGTTGGATTCTTACTATGTCTGAACAGTAAACTCTGTAACTTCATTTTTTTCTATTTTGTTGTTCCACAATTAATGTCCACATTCCCTACTCTCTTATGTATATTATACCACTAATTGATTGGTATGGTTTCTTATATTCTGTAGCTTATTGGTTATATGCATATTCAATACTGGTTTGAGTGAGAGATTGAGATATATGTATGTTTAAGGAGCACATAATTTACACTTACGACTGAAGCAAGAAACAAATAGGGAAGGTGAACTAGTAGAACGGAGGTAAATGATGTGAGGAGAGAAGGTCGAAGAAGGGGTCGATCCCGGCGTGTTTGGATATCTGTCATAAGCAGAGATGATTGTTCACCGGGAGAGTTGGTGGTAGATATAAGATTTCGCCTTATCATTCTTTTCTAGGATTGTTGGTGGTCCTGCAAACTCCCATCTTGACCTCTTGATTAGCATCCAACATAAGAAAGGATGGACACCCCTCCTAAACAGGTTACTTTCCAGGTTCCACCCAAATAAGTAATATAATGTAATTTGAAAGCGAGAGGGTCCATCACCTGTCTGAAAGCTACAAAACCTTAAAGTAGTGTCAATATAAATGGATCGTGTATACGAGAGTGATAGTTGTTTTGTTTCTCTTGAGCCATTTATGCCCCACGATCATCTCTAGTTTGAAACCCAGATTCTACTTTCAAAAAAGATTTCCATAATCGTATTTGGGGCAACCGAGGTAAGAGAGTCAGAGAGATGTCACTATGTCAGATGAGTATTAATTATTTTTATTATGTTGTATTCTTCTTATCAAATTTATGTCTTGGATAGATTCTCTTTCACTAACTTAGGTGAAAAGGTACTCCGTATGAAATTGTTCATTTCATTTTCCAATTTATTAGTAGTAATTAGCATAGCTCATCGAAACTGTCATCCTTTATATCGGTGATCAGTCCTAGTGTCCTACCGAGCTATGACTGCTAGTGTAGTTCTTTTTTTTTTTTTTACATATCTCTAAGGATATGTAAGTTCTTTTTTCTTTTTGGTCAGGTATGGGAAGATATACAAGCTAATGATTCATGGACATTGCAAATGGATAGGTGGTTTAATGTTCCCTTATAGACTCATAGTTGTCAATATCATTTACTCCGTATTAGGGTTGGCTATAGAGCTTTTAGGAGTATATTGGATGACAGACTCAGTCACACTGGAGTGGCTGCCTTCTCAATAGTCCAGAGGCCAGGAATATCCTTTGGCCGGATAGCATTGACATGACTTTGTAGGGTCAGCAAACATGAAAAGAAGGAAGGAAACGATAGAGGTTTGAAGTAGATATATTGATCATGAACAGGCCCCCTAATAGTTGCCCTTGGCTCTTTTAAATTGTCCAAAAATATAAAGATTTATATCAAGGCGAACTTGAAGATTAGATTTAGATAAGAAAATGTGTACACAGTACACAGGTTGTGCCTAATTTTTAATTTTTCTTTTGGGGTTTTCGGCAAGACCATTTGAGGGAAGTTCGCTGCTTGCCTTAAATGATATTTCTACTGGTCCTTACATTAAAACTCTGCCTATAAAAACGCTGACAAAAGGACTGACGAGTGTCATTACTTGAGAGGGGGAATGATGAAGGATGGAGCAAGATGCAGTGGGGAACAGAGCATTTCCCGAATATTTACCATGCACTTTTGCGTCATCAGAAGTTTCTCTTGGCTGCTTATCTTTATGAATCGAGTAGGGTCTGCCACTTGAGTGAATGAAAACCACATCTTCTCTCACAATTCAAAAAGTAAAGTCACACGGAGTAATTAGTATTTTTCACATGCTGAAAGTGATAGTTGTTCTTCATGCAAATCCAATCATTTTCTCGCTGGCCATTTACGGAGTACGTATATAGAAGCCACCTTTGTGGTCTTCTTTATTAGGGATCGCATAGCTATGTTGAATGGTTGTTGTCAGATTTCTAAATTTACTAGAGTGGTATACTGGTATATCCAAGTAAAGATATTAAGTATCGCCATTTTTACAGTTTAGGCTTCTTTTTGCAGGATAAAATTCTTTTTCTTTAGAAGCTACTTCGCCCCTATCACTGCCCATTGCAACTCGTTTCCATTGACCTATGCTATTTGCATAGTATCCCCAACAAAATATATTTTTTTTCCACTAGCCCTTATATCAAGTATATAATTCCTGCGCTGCTTACAATCAAGTTTTGAAGATGAAATGTTAAGTTTCTTTGATAACCTTGGTTAAAACTTCGATGAATTGAACTCAGTATAAATCACTGTAGCGACTAGCTAGTGACATGTGTGCGTTAGTTCTTCTGTGTTTCCTCGACACAAAGCAGACTCTGGAAGAGGTAAGAGCCTCGGAAGATATAAAAAATTGATTGACTTCCTAATGACAAGTTTACTGCTTGTATGTATAGATAATTTTCTTATATTTGAGCTGGATCATGCGCTGCATTATCCAACTTGCTGAGCAATTAATGCGTGCCTAAGTGGCAATCCCGAAATTTGGCCTTAAAGTTGTCTATCAACTTAGAATGATTATTTCTAGCACTTGGGCATTGGTGCTGCTGCTACATGTAGGATACGGAGTGTTTTCTGCTCCTCTAAAGATGCATATGAAAATATTTACTAATATGTAACAAAATTATACATCTGCATTGGAGCGGATAAAACTTAAATACATTCATAGTATTAAAGACATGATATGGTGTATGATTATCTGAAAGTCGTCGATGCTTTACAATGAACTTTAATACAGTACATTCTTAGTACTATGCAAAATAGTATCTTTATCTTAAGTCGTTATGTTGTACCCGTATATGATTGTGCATTGTGTTTCTTTATATTAATGTCATGCTACATTGCTACTATGTTAGGAATGTATATGATGGTTGTATGATAGGCGTAGTCGCTTAGGAGTGTAATTTTTGTTATGGTTTTCACCATCGGTTTAGTCCGGATTCGAGTCGGACAGGACCGCTAGGAGTGCAAAGGCTAAGAGTGTAATAGGTGTATGAGTTTCGGCTCTAATACATAAACTTAGGTTTAAATGGACCTAATAAGTTTCTGCCTCTTCTATTTTTTATGAAATACTCCCAGTTATTGAACAAAAAAACACTGGAAGACTTGAACATCGATCAAGTTAATACCTGCTCAAATTTGAAAACTTACCATCTATCTTAAATAGATGTATTAAACATAACTTCTGTGAAAACTCTGCATTTCTCGGGATTTCTGTTCCTCTCCCTGCCATGAACATTTGAATCTCCCACTTGGAATCTGTAACACGTTGAAGCCACCACCTCAGCCATCGTTTCTCCATGAGACTAGATTCGAGTATATATTTTTACTTTTCCACATCTATAGTAAATTGACTGAAAAAGAAAATAAATTAGTAAAGTTACCCTGTACTGACAGGTCAGTAACCATCACTTTCGACTTTCATTGAACTGTGACTGACAGGTCAGTTCCAGCGTAAGTAAAAAAGAGGAAATGGAAAGAGGTGAATCTGCTTTGTCACTTTTACCCTCTTTGTTGCCTTTCCTCTTCTTTTGGGAGCATTTCAATATATACGTAAGAAGTACTACTACTACTTTTTTTCACTCCTGTTTTTTTTACTCTGACATCTGCAATTTAGAGGGTTCTCTCTGCTTACTAATACGGAGTACTTCGTGCTATTGAGGAGTATAGTAAATTGGTAAATAAATTTGGATGCATATAGGAATCTTTGCAGCTCTGTCTGACTGTTCTTTTGTGTTTTTGGTCTGGTTTTCTTTGAATTCCATGAATTGACAATACACTGCTACGTAGTTGCTGAGTCTGGTTTTTAGCATGGCAATGTAATAATGTCCATGGCCGAAACTCCCGAAATTTCTGTGAGGGGAATAAATTTGGTAGTTGCTCTGAGCTTGGTGTCTTAAATCTTACCGCATAATCCGTATGCTTTTAGGCTTGAAACGATACTTTGTAAGCCATTGTAAGAGGGCTAAATTTAGGAACAAGGAGTCAAGGACATGTTTCTATGTGCTCAGTTCTTTTCCAGGAGCTTCTGTATTTCCCACTTGACCAATACAATGGACATGCATTGCTCTATTACCATGTTTTTGCTTGGACAAATTTTTGATTAATTGAACCTCGACCCATTTGTTTGGGATTAGTAGATTACCAAGTATCAAAGCCGAATTCAGCATTCTTTTATCTTTTTTCTTTTTGTATTATTTGTTGTGAAACGCAGGTAAAAAAAGTAGTAGTTTTACAAAAGTGATGCAATTATTACGAGTTTCAACTCTTTCACCGTGTTTTAAGTTAGTCGAGTTTCAGCTCAACTGTGTTATAAGTTATTCCCTCCATCCCGAAGTAAGAAGGTTCTTACTTCTAGTTTTTGTAGTCAAACTTAAGAGACTTTGAGTTTTGACTGATATTTGCACTTATACTTTTTCTCCTTTTAATATCAACTAGATTAGACTACGTCGGTCAATCCTTTGTCTTTGTTATACTTTCCATTTTTATTTTACTAAAAAGTTTGTTATAAATAAGTACAACATTATATTTACTATTTAGAGTTGAAAAATAACCATTTTGTTAATGTAGCTTGCTCTGGAACCATTTTCTAATGAGTTCAACTTTTGAAAAATTGAAGTGTGACAATGGAGTAAAGCCTAACGTTAAACTAGTAGTTGCACGATAGACTTCTAAGGATCCATCCAATTGAAAAGGCTAAAATAACAAACCATCAAAAGAGAAGGAATCATCTTATCGACTGCCATTTGTTGTCATTTTGCTTGCTAATAACAACAGTTATTGTTGGTTAGCCACAGTTATTGTCTCCCAAGCTTGTGCACTACAAAAAAGAGAAAAAACCTATGCCTGCAACAAACTATCAGGAAAGGTAAAAAATCAAACATCCCACGTGTAACTTCCAAAATCTATCGCTAACATGGGTAAGTTTCCAACTTCCAAGCATGGGCTGAGGACCATTACCACCAAAATGTTGTAGCATCTCCTCACGTGAACGGCCCACGTGACTTTCCGGACCCAACGCCCTTCTCTCTTGCATTACTCTGGGTTTACACTCTTCCATTTGATTTTTATACTCCTCATGTGAGAGGAGTAGATTCCTGCACATGAATTTGTGCTCTCACATTGAAAGATTTAGTAGGAGTGTAAAAATAAAAATAGGAAGTGTAAAAATCAGTTCCCATTACTCTGCTATAAATAAGAGACAATGAAACTTTAATTTCAATTTCCATTTCTTTACCACAGAGATAAGAGACATCAACAATAATTAAATTACATGAACCTGTTACTAGTGGAATTCCAGGAGTATTAATTTTACAACTTTTAATTAGTTAAACTAATAATAAGGTTCATTTAACAGTTTTAACTATTTTAGAGTTTTAACTACCTATAGTTTAAATTACTTTTAAATAGTTCATGTGGTAATTTCATGAAAATACTGACAAATTTGTAATTTTATGCGCCTCTTTGGTACTCCCGAAACTACCTTAGATTTTTTGCATTTTTTTCCATGATATTAGTTGTTCCAATATAAAAAGTTGAGTGCATCCTTATTATTCAAATATAAAATAGTAAGTTGTCTTATGAAAAAGAGTCATCTGCATATGGTTTGGGAGGATTTTTTTTCATTGTTAAGATTGGCAAGAATTTCGAAATACAATCCTAGCTAGATTCAGAATTTCGGAAATAGTTTATTATTTTAAGATATACCGGTCCTATGATCTTGCATTTATAATCTTTTGGACAAACATGAATAAGTGATGGTTGTTGCGGTGGTTGTATAGGTTGGAGTTTCGAGCTTCCTAAAAAGTATGCTGTTTGATCAAAAAGTATGTAGAATCCGTGCTCCTTTAACCTAAGAAAATAGTACGTAACGGCCTAAGGAGTGACCTGACGAACCAACAAGCCTATATCGCAAGGGACCATATACTCCAGAATGACCTTCTAGCTAGAGTTTCGTATATTCAAGGAGCTTATACGCATAAATTTTCGCAATTTATTCTAAAGAATTCTTATGCAATATCCAAGCTTAGGATCTAAGCTCCCTTCTCATTGTTCATAGTATTAGGCTCCAACTGTTACTAGTGCTACACTGCTACGGAGTACATCATATAGTGATGTATAGATAAACCAAACAGAAGCTACCAATGTGCATGTATTGGCTTCTTAAAAAGAGCATTTGACTCTAATTTTCTGGCCAATGATAAAAGATTAGGCCACCACTTCCCCAAATTATACGAAGGTTAAGGAAACCCAAACAAAAACCAACCAACAAATTATTGATTTCCCCCATTTTTGACTATTTACATAGTGCTTTCACATTTCCTAAACCTTTGAATCTAACAAGGTACATTGCTAACTACAACATTATCTTTACATTGACATAACCATCTAATAGCAGTATTAACATAACTTTTGCATGGAAGTACTGCTACGGTTACCCAAGCAAAAATATGCAACTTCTAGGACTAATGAATCCATAATGTCACGTTCAACCTCTGAAACAATGGCATCACCTTCCTCTTCTAACGCAATGTAGTTAGTTGCTACTCCGACCCCGGGAATGTCTTTCTCGACTAATGCATCAATGTCTTGAAGAGTTTGACAATCTGAGCTAGGAAAGCTTCTTATTCTCGTGCACAGTGTTTTCACCAGTTGAAACCCGTTTATCTGTAGCTGCTGCTGCTGATGATCTCGCCTTACGAAACATAAGGACCATGGTATAAGCTCAATGTGATGCTTCAATATATCAACCAGTAGTTCATTTACTAGATGAAAAACTAGCCTTCTGTTAATACCAAGGCTTAAATTTTCAGAGGCAAGATAATGAGCAACTTCTAGGCTGTGGAAGATTGATGGGTCTAAAGGGTGTGAAGCGGAGAACCATCTTGTAAAGGCGATAGGGGTATCCCTATCAATGCCAGTACATTTTAGTATTCTAGTGATGTACTGGAATTCCGCTACTGAGGTTGTACTAGTATCTTGCTTCTTCCTCCCTTGATCGGCGGGCGTATGCATCGTTTGTTCTAGCACTTTTCCGTAGGTCCGTTGGCTCGGACTACGAGATAACCGTGTGCTGGTGTTGGTGTTGGTGCTGGTAATAATGCTAGTTATGGGTTTTGAAAGTTGAGCCTTTGACGAGGAGTCCTGTGGATTAATTTTCTCTTTAGATTCACTTGACCATGAAAAATCCAAACAGAATAAAATTAAAAAGAAAAAAAAAAAACAGAGAACAGTGAAAAAAAAAAAGGGAAGAAAAACAATTAAATAGTGACCTGCATCTCAAGTAATTTTGTAGGAGGAAGCGAAGAAGAGTCCTTTTTGAGAGGGACAAGTGAAGGTACTGAGGCATGGAAGAGGTCACTTGACAATGGAGTCTTCTTACATTTCTTTTCCGAGCTACTGTTAGCTCTTGTATGAGAGCGAACAAACTGCTCATCTTTCTTGTTCCTGATTGAATCAAAAGACTTTGGAGGGAGCTTCTTTATAACCTTTGAGCATGACTTAGTACTGTCGAACTTCTTTGAGTTCAACTCTTTATTTTGAGGACAATGCTGTTCCTGCTTCAGCGGCTTCTCGTCCTCGGTTTCTAATGGTTTCACTTGTTGCTTAAGTGTTGTTGGAAGCACTATAACATGTTCGAACTTTGCAATTTCTAACGCTGAAGTGTTCTCTGGTATTGAGCTCAGTTTCTTGCTTGCTTCTGAAGTTTTTAACCTTGGCGAAGATATAGAAGACTCTTTCTTCGATTTTGTAGATTTTGTTGTTGTTGATGTCAAAAGATGCTCATCTCTTCTATGCTCTCTTTGCGCAATTGTGTTTGTAATATCGACACCAACTCTTCTACTAACAGTTTCCCTCACCTGCTTCATAATCTGCTTTGCGTAATTGCCAGGACTTCTATTCTCCTCCTCATAGTTCCTCCCATCCTTTCTTTTAATATTTATCGACGAACATGAAGGCCTTGAAGACTCCATTTCCTTAACAATGCTGTTTTCCTTGTTAATCTGGAGTGAAAGGCGGTGATGATCAACCACATCTGTTGATCTCCTCGTATGCGAGCAGGAGGATGATGATCTCGGTGTCTCAGGCAATGACCGGGGACCTGGAACGTCATTGTTGTAGGAGCTCTTGGTTCGAGATTTTCTGCTTCTACTGCTGGGTGGTGTTGAGGTTTTGGTTAGAGGGCTGCGAGATATTTGTGAGTAAGAGGATGATGATCTTGGTGTGGTATTATTCGATTCAGGGAGTATGTCTAGGCCCATAAGCCTGGCAACAAGGTTTGGGGTCCTTGCACCTGCAGGAGAGCAGCTGCTTTCTGATGAAACGTCTTCTATCTTGGCTCTTGGTGCTTGGACTATCTTCAGCTTTGCGTCCCTTCGATTCGTTTTTATTTTAATATCCATCTGTAATAATTACGTTGTCTAGTATTAGCATTTAGCACACAAGATTAATGGTAACAAATGATTTACACCATAGTTCTACGAATTTTATAGCATGCTGGAGTACTTACTAGAGTTTGCAAGGAATCATCTATTTCTTCTTCTGTAATGGACTCCAAGCTGTTCCTGGGTGCTTCTAGACCTGAATTACAAGTAACCGTTACATGAATAACATGCACATTAGTCTCTTTTCATTGTAATTTAGGAAAAGTGATTCTTTGTTAGTTGGTTACCTTTTAGAGGGGTTGGGTCATCTGGTAGAAAAGAGCCATGGTGAGGATGCAAGCAAAATTGGAGGTGATGGAAATCAAACATGTGAAGCACAGCATTCATGCATCCTCCTGCAGCCGCTGCTGCGGCTGCTGCTGTTGCCACTTGAGGTGAAGCGGATTTTCTGTGTCCGCCGCCATTGCCACCATCTTTCGGCCCTCTTCTCTTGGAGGATGACTTGGTACCCCAGTTGAAGTACCATTCTCTACCCATCAATATTTTTTGCTTTCAAGCTTTGCACTCTCAAAATTCTGTATGGTCCTCAAGTAGTAGTATGTATGGACAGTGAAGATGGAAAGTGGTAACTAATTAAGTACACGGAGAGAGAGAGCTTTCCAAGAAAAATAAAAATGACTTATACCAATGAGAATGAACTACTAGTAGTACTATGAGAGCAAGAAATGGCTGAAATTTGAGGGAATTTGAGCATAGTCTTGTCTCTCTGAGTGAGTTAAGCTCTGCCTACAATGTTTTTGGTTTTATATGAGTGCACTCACTCCCAAGTGCTTACCGCAGCAAAGACCGGGAAAAAGACCAACCTTACTTTCTCTCGTTGGGGATTTGAATATGATTTATTTAAAATAGGGAAATTATTACTCCTAAAATTCTGTTATTTTTCTATGGTATCCCTCAAGTTTGAGGCCTATTTAAGATATCCCTGAGGTTTGTTTTTGACAAAAATTAGGAATGTGAACCCCATTAACATTAAAGTTAATTAAAGTATTCTAATTTGTAAAAACAAAAAACAGAAAATACGTACTTAACACACTAACTTAAACCTTAGTTAACATAGAAAATGGTTTAATTATGTTTAATGACCTAATTTATGAAAATATGAATAATTAATTTTGAAAATGATGTAATTAACAAATTAAATTGATTTTAGAAAATAATTTAATTATGATAAGAAAATGACTTAATTAACTAAGAAAATAACTTACCTAATTTAAGAGTAAAATAAATTACTTCAAAGGCTAATGACTTACTAGCAAAGAAAATGGTATAATTGTATCTAATCAACTTTAACTCATATGACATTAAGTTCTCATCCATTATTTTGTCAAAAAAAAACCTCAGAGGTATCTTGGATAGGCCTCAAACTTGAGAGGTACCATAGAAAAAGAGTAGTACTTCATGGATACCCTAAATAATTTTCCTTTAAAATAAGGGAAAATTTTAAAAGCTTGTTGAGGAGGGTTCAATTAAAATAAGGTGAAGTTTCAGGAGCTTGCTGACAGGTAAGGTTTTGCATTCAAAAAGGTGAGAAGTTGTGGTAAGTGTTTTTCTGTTTTTTCTTTTTTTTTCTATGAAGAACATATTTTATTTGGCTTGCTAAGTTTGGAGATTAAGGTTGTCTTAGGGGTGTATGATGGACCACACTATGTTCTATGATTGAACGACTAAACAAATGAAATCTATATTGCTATGGATTTCTCCAAGACATTTCTAAACTCAGTTGTGTTATTGAAATTTAAGTGCATGAACCTATTCATGTTTGTAGTAGTTGTTGATATTTGTTTTTATATGGCATATACATGTAAATTTTTGGGAATTTTCAAGAATTTATAAACTTTTTAGAAATTTGGGACATATGCCATTTGAGTTAGAGTATATTACATGGGTAACAGTGCGGCTAATCTGGTGTGCGTACGTGGTTTGTAGGATATTGCACATACGAGGAGATTTACCTAAAGCACTCCCAAAATAGTGGTTGCGGTTCCCACATTTTCCAAAACATGTCATATCAACTAGTAGATAATCCCATGCAATGCATGGGTTTATCTATTCTAAAAAAGAGAAATCTTCTATTGTAATAGTCTCAATTTTATTGATCTTTCTTAAAACAATAAAAACTAAAGTAAAAGAAATTACTTGAACCATAAGTACAAATAAGGTAGATAAAGAACGAAACAAAAAGGTTACATATATAACATGCTTATAAAATAAATGACTACAAAAATCAAAAGATTGAATATTTACGACA